>JAVJIF010009699.1:0-96858 GCA_038442645.1 Agave tequilana
ACCGTCTGAACTATAATCTCGGGCCCCAACAGCCGCCTATCACCAATGTCGTCCCAACATAAAGGAGACCTACACTTTCTCCCATACAAGGCTTCAAATGGCGTCATCTTAAATACTAGCCTGATAGCTGTTGTTATAAGCAAACCCGCCAAGTGCAGATGATCCTCCCACGATCCCTTGAAATCTAGCATGCATGCCCTCAACATGTCTTCGAGAATCTGAATATCGTCCGCTCTGATTGTCCATCAGTCTGCGGATGATATGCAGTGCTAAACTTCAAGCAGGTTCCCAACTTTCCTGAAGACTTCTCCAAAAGTGGGATAGAAATCTAGTGTCTCTGTCAGACACAATGCTGACTGGCACACCATGGAGCCTCACCACTTCCTGCATATACTTCTCTGCTAATAATTCCGTAGACTGCCCCAGTCTGAAGGGAATGAAATGTGCTGACTTCGTAAGGCGATCCACTATAACCCATACTGCATTATTCCCCTTCTGGCTGCGAGGTAAAGCAGTGACGAAATCCATAGTGATGTGCTCCACTTCCATTCTGGAATTGGCAGAGGTTGAAGAAGTCCAGCTGTCCGCTGATGCTCTGCCTTCACCTGCTGACATACTAGGTACTTTGCCACATACTGAGCAATCTCCCTCTTCATTCCGTGCCACCAGAACCGTTGCTTCAAGTCTTGGTACATCTTTGTTCCCCCTGGATGTATAGAATAAGCCGAGTTATGGGCTTCAGCCAACACTTCTTGCCTAACCTCTCCTTTAGGTACACAAATTCTGTTACCAAAACGGAGCGTCCCATCTGCATGGATCTGCATATCTGATCTCAACCCGGCTTCCACTTGTTCCCTGAATTCTTGCAATTTAAGATCTCCACTTTGAGCTTCCCTGATCTTCTCCAATAAGATTGGTTGAATCTGCATGACCATCAATTGGCCAGGAGATATTGCCCTTCGAATTACCATCAGGTCCATTCGCCTCATCTCTTCGAGTAATTCTTTCTGTTGTGTGATTTGCATTGCCATAGACACTTCTGGCTTCCTGCTTAAGGCATCTGGTACTACATTGATCTTCCAGGGTGATATTGTAGATCAATATCATAGTCAGCCATCAGCTCCAACCACCTCCTCTGCCTCATGTTTAATTCCTTCTGAGTGAAGATGTACTTCAAGCTTTTGTGATCGGTGTAGATAGCACCTGATCACCCAACAAATAGTGCCTCCAAATTTTCAAGGCGAAAATCACTGCTGCTAACTCTAGATCATGCGTAGGGTAGTTCTTCTCGTGGGGCCTGAGTTGCCTGGACGCGTATGCTATCACATGCCCATGCTGCATTAGCACGCATCCCAATCCTTTCCCTGACGCATCGCTGTAAATGACCATACCACCAGTTCCATCAGGCATCTTCAAAATTGGAGCCGTCATCAACCACTTCTTCAGTTCTTCGAAGGCACTGGTACACTCCGCTGTCCATACATACTTTCTCCCCTTCTGGGTAAGCTTGATCAGAGGTCCTGCAATCCTCGAGAAGTCTTGCACGAATCTCCGGTAGTATCCAGCTAACCCTAGAAAGCTCCTAATCTCAGTTACTGATTTTGGGATAGGCCAATCCCTCACTGCCTGAACTTTGCTGGGATCTACTGAGATGCCTTCATCCGAAACAATATGCCCTAAAAATGTCACACTCTTAAGCCAGAACTCACACTTGCTTAGTTGGCATAGAGCTTCTCCTGCCGAAGGGTCTGCAACACAATTCTCAGGTGCTCAACATGTTCTTCTCGTTCTTAGAGTATATCAGAATATCATCAATGAATATCACTACGAACTTATCCAAGAATGGAGAGAACACTCGATTCATCAAATCCATAAAGATTGCCGGAGCATTGGTCACTCCAAATGGCATAACTAAGAACTCGTAATGACCATAACGAGTCCTAAAAGCCGGCTTTGGAATGTCTACCTCCTTCACCTTCAATTGATGATTTCCAGACCGAAGATCTAACTTCGAGAACACCTTAGCTCCAGCTAGCTGATCAAATAAGTCATCTATCCTAGGCAAGGATACCTATTCTTGATAGTGACCTTGTTCAACTCCCGATAATCAATGCACATCCTTCTGCTACCATCCTTCTTCTTTACCAACAACACCGGAGCTCCCCAAGGTGAAACACTGGGCCTGATGAAGCCTTTATCCAAATATTCCTGCAGTTGCTTCTTCAATTCGGCTAGCTCCACAGGTGCCATTCGATATGGTGCTTTAGAATAGGGGCAGTACCTGGGATGACTTCGATAGCGAACTCCAAGTTTCGATCTGGCGGAAGTCCCGGTAGATCCTCTGGAAATACATCTAAGAATTCCCCCACAACCGGTATCGGCTTCTCTTGAGTTTCTGCAGTGGCGTAGTCCCCTTGCTGCTTCTGTCTGGATGTCTTCGATTCCCCGACGAACTGGAATTCGGACTGATCTGGAATCCTGAAGATCACGCTCTTATTCTGGCAATCAATCACCGCATGATACTTACTAAGCCAGGTCATGCCTAAGATCACATCATATCCGCTGGTGTCTATCATAAACAAATCTGCCTTAACTGTCTTCCGCAAATCTCCACAAAACAGACTCACATATCCTACTAGCGGTTATAACCTCGTTCCCGGTACTAATTTCCCACTGGTTATCCATATCATACAGGGTATAGCATGCATCATAACGAATCTAGTAGATATGTAGCAATGGGAAGCACCAGAATCAAATAACGATACAACTGGAATGGAATGAACAGAATGGTACCTGCTACAACTTCCTCTGATGCCTCAGCTTGTTCTGCAGTCAGGTTAAAAGCCTGGCCTCTTCCACGTCCGATTCCTGGCCTCCGCTGAGCCTGTTCGAACACCTGGCGCTGTGAAGGAAGCGGAGCTCCTCTACCTGCGGGCACCGGGTTCCTTCTAACTGCTTCTGATGTTGGAGGGGCCGATATGATACTTCTCTGCTTATTGACTGGACAAGCTGCCACCAGATGATCTGTAGATCCATAATTCAAGCATTGTCGGTTCGCCCATCTACATTCCTTCCGTCCATGTCCTGGTTTCTAACAGAATCCACAAATCATCATCGGTGGGGAAGGAATGAATGGACGCTTGCTCTGAAAGACATTACTAGGTCTAGTTGTGGGTGCCTTGGAACTCTGTTCAAAAGGACGCTTGAATGACCTCGTCTGCAATCTGCTCCTGCTCTCCTTTTCCATCACTTGTTCCAGACCACGAGCAGCACCGAGGACTTGAGAGTAAGTCTTCAATTGCTGTGTGACCAGAAACTTCTGAATGTCCAGTCTCAATCCTTGCTGGAATCGGTTCGCCCTGTCTTCTTCCTCAG
Source organism: Agave tequilana (assembly GCA_038442645.1). NCBI lineage: Eukaryota > Viridiplantae > Streptophyta > Magnoliopsida > Asparagales > Asparagaceae > Agave > Agave tequilana. The sequence continues at coordinate 3,376 of JAVJIF010009699.1, forward strand.
CTACCATATAGGGAGCGAACCGCTTAGCCTCAGAAACTCTGCTGCATACTCATCCACCGTCCGACTCCCTTGTCGTAAGTTGATGAATTGCTGCTCCATCTCCCTCCTAGCAGTCTTGGGGAAGAACCGCTCATAGAAGCTCTCTGAGAACCTCTCCCATGTGACCGGCTTCTCCAATCGTTCCTCCTCAGCGAGCCACCATGTTCGAGCCACATCAATCATTTGGACCTTGACAACCTCCACCTGATCCTCCGCCGGAACACGAGCTGCATTCAGGAGATTGGTCATATCAACCAGCCATTGCTCTGCTTCCAAAGGCTTTTCTGTCCCGGTAAAAGTGGCTGGCTGCAACCTCCTAAAGTCTGAAATGTTCCCGGGTTTTGTGTCCCAGGAGTCACAGACCTCTCTATGGCCTCCGTGGCTGTCTGTTGTGCTGCCACCATCCATCTCGAAGAAGTGCTGTCTGCTGCTGCTGTGATTCTACCAGGCCCCGGAGTACTCCCATCAAATCAGTGGCATCTTCGCGAGCAGCGATGCGGGCAGAGGGAAGTCGTTGAGCCATAACTCTGAGAATAAATAAAATATTAATTAAAATATGGTAGACATACTTGTACTTGTAGCTGGATTACTAAACCTTGTACTGTTGGTAAGAGCCTGACTATTTACACAACTATACACTTGAATAACCTGGCTCTGATACCATATAAACCCTGTCACGCCCCGCAATCATAATACTCATATAAAGACGTGACGAGAGCCGGCAACGTATTTTTAAAAGAAATACGTTAAGCCTCAGTACATTGATTCAAAATAAAACAAGTTTTTTTTTTCGTTATTCCAGCTAGAAGAAATCAAGTACATAATGTCACCAAAAGTCTCACTTATTACAACATAACGAAATCATAGAAAATACGACAATAAAAGTCTCTCACATATGAAAAAGAAGGATCTGTCTACTGAAGATCAGCAAGGTGCTCGAAGTACTCCTGCTCCTGTCGAGTCTCTGGATCAGAACCTGAGTAAGCAACTCAGGGTCGTCAATAGCGACCTAAATGAATGATAAAAAGAGGGAATATAAAAATAACATGTAAAATCTAACGACAACATGCATAGCTAATATAATTTTCATTCTAGTAATTAGCATATCAGAATCATGTTAAAGTACAGTAATATACACCACATAACTATTTATAAGCTATAATTTATCCAGATGAGGTAAAATTGTCAATATGTCTGTGTATGTTTATTCTCAATGTCTTATTTTTGAAATTGATAATTGGAGACGGAAATTTGTGTTTTAGGTGGGTTCCGTACATACCCGGAACTACGGCCCAATCACCTGGCGCTGAACTAGGTCCTACCACTAGGTAGTCAATATCAATAACAATAACAATGTGTCAATAACGATAACAATGTGAACAATACGGGATGTCAGTCATCCCCCGGAACCCTGCAGTGGAACCGTATTTCGGCTGCGCAACCTATATCCTAAATCCACCCAAAATACCAACACCGTCTCCTTTATCAATTTCCCCATCCCCAGTTATAAGTTATCAATGATTATGTCATCTAAGTTGCTGAGTATGATCAATAACAATAACAATGACGTATGTGACAATGAAAAATGTCTTACCCAGTGACAATAGTAACATAATCTCTTTTTCTTTCTTTTTCCCTTCAATATTCTCATGATCCAATATCATATAATTCCTCCTATGATGTAGTCAATATATAATAGAGAATTCAGTATCACCGTCCTTTTCTGCAATTTCCAATTATTTCAATTATTTTTTTTGAATAATTTTCAATAATAACAATTTCACAATTATAAAAATTTCTACTTCTATTGAGTATTCAATAACTTTCAATCAAAAATAAATTAGAGATTTCAAAAAAAACAAACATCAAATTATGCAATATTGATATTTGAATCTTACACATTTCTGAGCAATTTCTAAGTTCTGCGATAAAATAAACAAACTGATATATACACATAATATAGTGAGTGAAAGAACACTCACCTGGGCTACCACCTGTCCAAGCACCAATCGAAGAAATCTACATTAATTTATATATTCGAATTAGAAAATTATCGAACTTTCATATATCGACTTCTACATGAAGTATTCTATTTATTTAGTATTTTAAATCAAATGTGAACAATCCGGATCTTTAAATAAGGTTGTATAATGAAGTATAAGTTATGTGAATTTTTTTCAGATTTTATTTACTGATTTTATATGGTTTAAATGGTTTAAAACTTATAATTTTCTTAACGGGTCTGAATTTAGAATAGCGGTTTAATCTTTAAATGCAGTGGTTCAGCCCCATATGAGCTGCAATTTACTCCAAAATTTTTATGTACATGGTAGAAGTTATCTATATATTTATCACTATTTTTATTTATTTTTTCCATTTTTTATCTAGCTAAAAAAAATTGTCGTTCAAAACTTAACGGGTCTGATTTTGTAATTGGGTCGGATTAAATGAATTGGGCTTCATATTCTCTGTTCTTCTTCTTTGTTTGTTTTCTGGTTTCTCGCCTGGCCAATAGCCAGCCCAGTTTCCTTTTCTTTTGTTTTTTTTTAATTTCTGGGCTGGGCCAATGATGGCCCAGCTTACTGTTTTTTTTTTTCCTTTTGAGACTGGGCCTGGGCCAGTGCGGCCCATCTCAGTTTCATTCTTTTCTTTCTTTGTTTTTTTTTGTTAACTGGGCCTTTGGGCCCTGGAGGTGGCCCAGACTGGACCAAGTGGACCAGGCCGGACCTGGGCCTGGTCCAGATTCTTTCCCCCACTTTTTTTTTTCTTTTTTTTTTAGCAGGCCCAACCCGGGCCTGCCAGGCCTGGGCTAGGCCAGGCTTGCACAGTGCAGTGCACTGCTCTCGGCTTGGCCGAGAGCAGTGCACTCTCTCCGTTTTTTTTTTTTCTAAATTGTAGAAATTTTAATGTAAATTTAAATATATATATTTTAATTGGATTTTGAATAAATCTCCATGTATAGATAGATTAACCCATGTGTCTAATTTTTGATCCTTGGAAATTTTGTTCTAAAAATTTTCTTTTTCTTTTTTTTTTCTAAAATATTTCTATTAGAGAATCATATATTATTTTTATATAAGCTTTATTTAGATCAAGGTAAAGTTTTTGATGATGAAGAAATTCTTAAAAAGGGGTAGATCTATGCATGATACTCCTATTTAATTATAATTTTTAATTCATGTTAATTTTAAATTATGGTATATTATCAAAATTCATATTCATATAAATTAATTTAAACTTAGGGGAGATCTAAGTTTTCGTAACAAAAAGAGAATCATAAACATGCTTGCTAATTAAATATTTGAATTAATAAAAAAATCAAACTTTATACTTACTTGTTTCCTTGCTTTCTCCTTAACCTTGTATCCCGAAATCTTTCTTCGTTCACAATCAATTTGAGGAAAAATATGAAGATAAGGAAAGTTATACTAAGGTTTCTCTTGATGTAGGAGAGAAAGGAAATGTTTAGGTTTTATAAGGCTATAAGAGATTTTCTTTTTTGAACCTGGACTCTAATTAGGCTAGATTAGTAATTTAGATAAGAATGGAAAGTTAGGCTATAAGAGATTTTCCTTTTTTTTTTTGAACCTGGACTCTAATTAGGCTAGATTAGCAATTTAGATAAGAATAGAAAGTTGTAGAAAAATCTCAAAGAGATTTGATTTAGATTTGAAATTACAGATTGTCTAGCTTATTAGATTCAAATCAAATTCTGAGTGCTCTTAGATTACACGCCAATGTGGCATAATGGTTAACTCTCTTCTCTCCCTTGTTGGGGACCTAACTTCAATCCCCAGTGCTAGCATATATATATATATATTATTATTATTATTATTATTTTTTCATTTTATTTTATTTTATTTTATTTTATTCTTTTTTTTTGGTATTAAAAGTACAGGAGTATTACAGAACAAGTGGGGTGTCAACCTGTGACGGTACAATCCGTCCACTAGTGTTTGGGACCAATCCCCACAACTTCTCCTCCGAGCCAGCAATCGGTGTTCAACCAGCTGTCAGTCCAAACATTTGAGAAGCTCAAGTCTCGAAAGAAGAAGACAGTGAAGGTGCTGTTGGCCCAATGGCCTTCCACTCTAGTTTTGATGATGATCAACACTCATGTAGTTATGTCTACTAATATTCTTGTGTTTCTAAGTTTCAGATCATTAACAGGATATTAGTTGGTGATTAGCTTCAACAAGATGATTAGAAGCTATTCATGATGATTCCGGTGCCAAAGCTTAAAGATCATACTTTGCACTTGGAGAATCACGGAGTTTGGACCAAGTCTACTTGAAGATGGAAGATCGACAAGAAGAATTAGGTATCTAGTTTAGAGTTTGTGTTTTAGATCCATATTTGTAAAGCTTAGTTTAGTTGATATGCTCAAGTGCACAAAACACACACGTTTTATGATTTGATATTTGGTTTTCATGAATAATAGATCAAAACAAGTTTACTTTATACCCATGTATATTAGATATGGTCTAGATATACATACATGCTTTAAACTTGCTAGACAAACTTATTTTGACTATCCTATTCATGTTTTGGAAAAATTAAGTTTGACAAAATACAAGTTTTGTTTTTGATAAAATTGGCAAGACACAAAAATGAATTGATATGTTGATATATTGTCTTGAAATTTTTATCACTTGTTTGAGTTTCAATATAAAATGATTAAACAATTTTTATGGTATTTTTAAAAAGAGATAAAGATTTTTTAGAAAATATTTTTCCAAATTTTCTGACCTTGTTTTGTGCTGATAGGCTGGTCGGTCGACCGTGATGGTCGACCGCACCAAGGGCCGGTCGACCGTTGCGGTCGACCGACGTGCACAGACGTGCACGTCTGTTAGGCACAGACACGGTCGATCGGGACGGTCGACCGAGTTGAGAGCTTTGCTCTCGGGTTTTCTCGGTCGACCGGGCCGTCGACCGCAGTTGCCCAACGGTCATAATTCTGACCGTTGGCGGTCGACCGGTGGCCTGTCAGGCTGCCACATCAGCCTAACGGCTAGTTTTGTATAGGGGCTATATAAACCCCATCTCTTTGGGGATTTTAGCCAAGTTTTCTAAGAGAAAAATTTTCAGTTTTCTGAAGTGTTTAAAAGAGTTTTCAAAAGAGTTTTAAGTGCAAAAACTTCTCATCTTTATTGTTTAGGGTTTTTGGAAAATCAAAGAAAATAGGTTTTTGGGATTTTTGCTTAGATCTTCAATTCTATCATATTGCAAGTATTTTCCCAAAGATTTTTCTTTGTTGCTTGTTTCCAAAAACACTTGTTTCCATACTTGAGCTATCTTCTATCCTAAACTATTAGGATCTTGTTTTTTGTGGAAAAAGATAAGAGAAAAAGAAAGAGAAGTGTTTGAGGTTGTTTGTTGTAAACCTCATTGTTGTAAACACCCTTATACTTGTGAATCCCTCTTCGGTAGAGGTGATCGGGTGATTGTGTTGTGGATTCCTCTTAGGTAGAGGTGATAGTGTTTCGTTGTGAGCCTCTTCGGTAGAGGTGTGTGGATTGGTTGTTGTATTGGCTACGGGCCTTACCCCTCGGTTGTGAGGTGGTTGTTTGAGAGAGGAGTTTGGTACTCCTAGAGTTGTAAGAAATCCTCTTTGGTAGAGGTTCCCTCGGTGGGAGTTGAGATAGTGGAAATCCTACACGGTGGTGTAGGCGGGATGTAGAGCAAGGTGCTCGAACCTCGAAACAAATCTCGTTGTTTGCGATTGCTCCCATTGTCTCTCCAACTCTCTCTCTTACAATTGTGCAAAGCATCATACTCATCATCATATCATACTTGCTTGTGTTGAGCATTGATTCATTCATATCATATATTGCTTGTGTTGTGCCTTGCATTTCTTATTGTCATATCTATTATATGCTTGGCTTGATTGTGTGTATTTCATATTGCTAGGATTGCTTGTGTGTGTGTGCCTAACTTATACTCATCCAACAAGAGCTTCACATAGCACCTCAACCCATTTCAAGGGGAATCAAGGGGAGTTAGTCCAGAGCCTCGCAAGGGGAATTCGGCTACACTTGTTGTATTGTATTAGTTTGTGCATAATTTGCATTAGCTTCCGCATTTAGCGCACTTAGTTTGCATTTAGTTTCTTAGATTAGCACTTACACCTATTCACCCCCCTCTAGGTGTTTTTCAATTGGTATCAGAGCTAGTGCTCCTGATACTTAGGCTTAACATCCTAGGAGAGATCCAATTGCTTGCTAATCTATTGTTTGCATTTGCTTGTTTGCACACATTTAGTTTATACCATGGACTTCATGACCCCACCTAGCTATGATCCTTCCAACATTGATATTTGGAAGTATAGGATGTCCATGTACCTAAAGACCCTAGGTTTGCATGTTTTCCTTGCGGCCACCAAGAGATGTTATCTTGGTGATTGCAATCATATAGGGGCCAATGCACAAGCCCTAGAGGCCATTAGAAGCACTCTTCCTAAAGATTATCTCTTATGTGTTTCTAACTTTGATTCCGCCTTTGCAGTGTGGAACAAATTGACAACCACCACCTCGGAGCTTCAATTGCAAATTCAACCGGAGGAATCTAGCGGAGAATCCGAGCCACAACAATGCTATATGGTCCAAGGGAATGACTCCCTTGAGGTACATTCGGAATCTCAACTAGATAGTAATGATTGTGCTAGTTCTTCAAATGAATATGTTGATCCCCATGCCTTAAATGAAGAACTATCTATTGTGTGTGAAAAGTTAATAGAAAAATATAACGTGTTGAAAAAGAAAAGTCTAGGCCTTGAAAAAGAAAATAAGAGTTTGCATGCTAGACTTGATGTTGTTTTGCAAGAAAAGGGGAGATTGCTAATGAGAGGGATTCATTAAAATTTCAACTTGATCTTGCACTTAAAGAAATGAGTTTTTGAAAACAATAATGATTGTGAGAATGTTTTGAAGAAAAATAAAGTTTTGTCTTCAAAAATTGAATTTGTTGTAAAAGAAAATAATTCTTTGAAAATAAAAATTGATTCTATTTCAAAGGATTTAGAAATTTGTTTAAAGAAAAATGATGTTTTACAAAATAAGATTGATGCACATATTTGCCATGCTAGTGTAGCTTCTTCAACTAGCCTACCTAATGCATGTACCTCTTCTTCTAGGATCAATGATGATATTTGCATATTAAAGAAGAAGGTAGATTGTTTGGGCTCCACTATGAGCCAATGTGCCATGAACCACACACGATTGGAATCCTTGGTTCGAAAGAAACAAGTTCCAACTTTCATGCATGCACACCCTCCACGGCATACACATGCTCCTCACGGACACACCCATCACATGTATGCTCATGTGTACACATGTACACATTGTGGCCGAAAAGGTCATCTTGCTAAATTTTGCTATGATCGTTTACATGTTGAAAATTTAGCCAAGAAGTTTGTTTGGGTTAGAGAAGGGACTAACCCCCATGGACCCAACAAGAAGGTATGGGTACCAAAGACCACCCCTCCTATTGTTTATGATGTAGGTGTGGGCTCTCACATGACGTGAGAGTGATGACACCTTGGAGTGGATGCGTTCCGGACTTAAAGGAAATCAAATTGGATGCATCACTTTCAAGGGAAGATTTGGTGGAGATGACCACCATGTTTTGGAGACAAGGAGAGTTGCTTCTTCGGTTTTAGTAACAATCCTTTACTCCCATTTATTATGTTTACATGCTTTCCACTTCATTGTTTATAGCATGTTTTGATAGTTTATAGCATAATTTTTTGATGTTTATGGATTAGTATGTTCATTCCATGTTTATTAGATCCTTGACATACATGTATAGTATTTGAGACACACATACTTATTTGATTCACATTTAGTGTTCTCACCGTTTGTATAGCTATAATGTACATCATGAATCTATTGCATGTGAATTTACATAGTAATCATGTTTTAGCTCTTATGATGTTGATTTCTAGCTTGTTTTGATACTCCTTGTGGTTATGACATGTTTAAATGTGGATTCTGTCAAAACTTGTGTTATACATGTACAAATAGTGAGTTACATTTGTTTTATATGCAATTGAACTTCATGCTCATTTGTATTCACTATATGTACACACATGAGCTAGTTTTAATGATTCGTTCATTTATACTTGTTATACCTATTTGCATGTATATGTAGTTTAAAATTCAAATAAAAGAATTTTGATGAATTTTGTATGTGTTTTAGTTAGAAATATGGTATTCGTGTTTGTTTTGATGCTCAAGGACTTGACTACATGTTTAAGTATTAGTTTTCATTAAGACTAGGAATTATACTTGTACATATAGTGGGCCACAAATAAATCTATGTATGTTTGGGCTTGATTGCATATTTGTACCCATTAGATGTGCTAGTATAGTCTAGTTTTGATGATTCATACATTTCAAACTTGTATTCCATTTTTGGATTTGTTTTATGATTGTGTATTTCACTTCATGTATATGTTTGTATTGCCAAACTTTAAGATATACATGTATACCCCTTGAGTCATTTGCCCTTCATGCAAATCTATATTATGGACTCAAAGTGTGTTTAAGGGATATGTATGTATACTTCTTGTGTTGACAAATCATACATATACCTTGAAATGAAAATTGCTTTGATGAAAATTTAGCCTTACATGTTTTCATGTTTATGTGTCAATATTTAACTTCATGTATATGTCCATCTTATCCAAACTATTGACTATACATGAGTATCCTTTTTGAGCCACGTGCCTTAATGCATATATCTTGTGGACTCTTTATGTTTTGGATATGTATGTATACATTAGTTTGTATTAGACATACATATGCCTTGAAGATTAGATAGTTTTGATGATTTCGTGTTTTAAGGATTAATTGAGCTTAATGAAAATATTTTTCATGATTATGATCTTCACATATTATTTGTACACTCATATCTATTGCTCATGTTTTGTTTCTCATGAGTTATGCTTTATTGGTTAGAGTGATGATTATCATGTGAATTTCATTTTTGTTTTATTCCTTGCTTGAAGGATTTCGTGCTAGTTAACAAGTTTTCCATTTAACTAGTTGCGGTGTTCTTCATCTTGGTAGTGATTTTCAAACAAACTACATTTTAAAATCTATCTTTAAAAACCCCTACCTTCTAAGGGCGGTAGGATGGGAGATCATGTTCAGGTATGCCCTAAATTGAAAATCTTTAAAACTTGAATTATGATTGGGTGGTAGATGATATGATGTATACACTTGAACTTATTGTTATGTCAATTGGTATCATTGAACTCTTTCAATTGGTATCATTTTGATCTTCTTGTATACTCATATATGTTTTGTATGTATGTATGCCTTAAATTCCAAGTATATCAATTTCTATTGTTATCTATTTTTCATACATATATATGTTTGTGTTTATGCTAGTGCTTGAGTTTCAATTCTGTTTAAATTGATTACTTTTAAATTGTTATCAAGACTATGCATGACTTTAGTTTGTATTTCATAAAGGGGGAGAAAATTTGATTTTGTATTTCAATTGGTATTTGTACTCCCACTCTTTATAATTAAAAGTTGTTATTTTAAACATATGATGATTTTGTATTTGATCTTCTTGTTTATATGTTTTTAAAATGAACAATTCTTACAATTGGTATCAATGTTTCTATGTAAAATCTTTTCAATTGGTAAAATATTTACAATTGGTATCATATTTAAGAAATTCAAAATTTGTTTTAGTTTCAAGATTCATGTTTTAGGAATTCAAGATTTATGTTTAATTACAATTGGTATCTCAAAATGTTGTTTAAAGAAAATATTCAAAGTTTTGATTTGTATTTCCTATATGCAAGGAGAGCTTAACATCTCTCTTACATATAGATTCATGTTGAGTATATTATAAATTGAGGAGCTTGACAACTCTTCTTTATATGATATACGTGTGTAGGGGGAGCTTCACATCTCCTCTTATGCATTACATAATATGTGTTATGTGAATTGGGGCTTGTCATCCTTTCTTCATGTAATGCATATGTGTAAGGAAGCTAACTTAACGTCTTCCTCTTCATGAATGTATATAGCATATAACATATATTGATCCTTGTTTATTGGTATCAAGATGCTTCATTGACATATTTTTTAATTGATATCATGTTTGTAGTCACCCCTTATTGATTTTGTTTTTTGTTTTAGACAAAAAGGGGGAGAACATTGTTTGCATTGTTTTGATTGACAAAAAGGGGAAGAAAGATTTTTACCCCTCATTTTATCTATGGTTTTGATTGTTTACCCCTTCGTTGATGATTGACAAAAGGGGGAGAAGTATTTGAGTTTTATATGCATGCTTATGTTTTATATGCATATATCATGTCTTAACATCAAGAATATTAAGTTTAATTGTTTATTAAGTTTAATTGGGTATCCAAAGCTTGCTTTGTAATTGTTGTAATTGGTATCTAGAGCTTACTTTGTTTTGGATATTCCATGTGATATCTAGAGTTTTTATTGTTTATGCATTATCATTCTTGCATATTTATGTTTAATTTGTTTATGCATGAGTTAAGGGGGAGCTTCTTTGAAGCTTATCTTTAATCCATGCATATATAACTTCATGAGTTTTGTCATCATCAAAAAGGGGGAGATTGTTGGCCCAATGGCCTTCCACTCTAGTTTTGATGATGATCAACACTCATGTAGTTATGTCTACTAATATTCTTGTGTTTCTAAGTTTCAGATCATTAACAGGATATTAGTTGGTGATTAGCTTCAACAAGATGATTAGAAGCTATTCATGATGATTCCGATGCCAAAGCTTAAAGATCATACCTTTGCACTTGGAGAATCACGGAGTTTGGACCAAGTCTACTTGAAGATGGAAGATCGACAAGAAGACTTAGGTATCTAGTTTAGAGTTTGTTTTTTAGATCCATATTTGTAAAGCTTAGTTTAGTTGATATGCTCAAGTGCACAAAACACACACGTTTTATGATTTGATATTTGGTTTTCATGAATAATAGATCAAAACAAGTTTACTTTATACCCATGTATATTAGATATGGTCTAGATATACATACATGCTTTAAACTTGCTAGACAAACTTATTTTGACTATCCTATTCATGTTTTGGAAAATCAAGTTTGACAAAATACAAGTTTTGTTTTTGATAAAATTGGCAAGACACAAAAATGAATTGATATGTTGATATATTGTCTTGAAATTTTTATCACTTGTTTGAGTTTCAATATAAAATGATAAAACAATTTTTATGGTATTTTTTGAAAGAGATAAAAGATTTTTTAGAAAATATTTTTCCAAATTTTCTGACCTTGTTTTGTGCTGACAGGCTGGTCGGTCGACCGTGACGGTCGACCGCACCAAGGGCCGGTCGACCGTTGCGGTCGACCGTTGCGGTCGACTGACGTGCACAGACGTGCACGTCTGTTAGGCACAGACACGGTCGACCGGGACGGTCGACCGAGTTGAGAGCTCTGCTCTCGGGTTTTCTCGGTCGACCGGGCCGATCGACCGCAGTTGCCCAACGGTCATAATTCTGACCGTTGGCGGTCGACCGGACCGGTCGACCGGTGGCCTGTCAGGCTGCCACATCAGCCTAACGGCTAGTTTTGTATAGGGGCTAGATAAACCCCATCTCTTTGGGGATTTTAGCCAAGTTTTCCAAGAGAAAAATTTTCAGTTTTCTGAAGTGTTTAAAAGAGTTTTCAAAAGAGTTTTAAGTGCAAAAACTTCTCATCTTTATTGTTTAGGGTTTTTGGAAAATCAAAGAAAAATAGGTTTTTGGGATTTTTGCTTAGATCTTCAATTCTATCATATTGCAAGTATTTTCCCAAAGATTTTTCTTTGTTGCTTGTTTCCAAAAACACTTGTTTCCACACTTGAGCTATCTTCTATCCTAAACTATTAGGATCTTGTTTTTTGTGGAAAAAGATAAGAGAAAAAGAAAGAGAAGTGTTTGAGGTTGTTTGTTGTAAACCTCATTGTTGTAAACACCCTTATACTTGTGAATCCCTCTTCGGTAGAGGTGATCGGGTGATTGTGTTGTGGATCCCTCTTAGGTAGAGGTGATAGTGTTTGGTTGTGAGCCTCTTCGGTAGAGGTGTGTGGATTGGTTGTTGTATTGGCTACGGGCCTTACCCCTCGGTTGTGAGGTGGTTGTTTGAGAGAGGAGTTTGGTACTCCTAGAGTTGTAAGAAATCCTCTTTGGTAGAGGTTCCCTCGGTGGGAGTTGAGATAGTGGAAATCCTACACGGTGGTGTAGGCGGGGATGTAGAGCAAGGTGCTCGAACCTCGAAACAAATCTCGTTGTTTGCGATTGCTCCCATTGTCTCTCTAACTCTCTCTCTTACAATTGTGCAAAGCATCATACTCATCATCATATCATACTTGCTTGTGTTGAGCATTGATTCATTCATATCATATATTGCTTGTGTTGTGCCTTGCATTTCTTATCATCATATCTATTATATGCTTGGCTTGATTGTGTGTATTTCATATTGCTAGGATTGCTTGTGTGTGTGTGTGCCTAACTTATACTCATCCAACAAGAGCTTCACATAGCACCTCAACCCATTTCAAGGGGAATCAAGGGGAGTTAGTCCAGAGCCTCGCAAGGGAAATTCGGCTACACTTGTTGTATTGTATTAGTTTGTGCATAATTTGCATTAGCTTCCGCATTTAGCGCATTTAGTTTGCATTTAGTTTCTTAGATTAGTACTTACACCTATTCACCCCCCCTCTAGGTGTTTTTCAATCTCACCTCGCAGCTACCTCTGTCAACATGATAAGCAGAGGAAGGGATCTACTACGATCTTAAAGAAGCAAACAGGGGTTCTGCACTCCCTCATTCAGTTCTCCAGGGCCCAACTATAGCCCCGGCTTAGGTCAGATTCTGGTCGAACAAAAGGGTACCTTCCAATATACAATACCCTATAATCATGGATAACCTTCTTCCTCAGAAGCTATGTTGTTAGAACCATTGAGACACCAATTCCAATGGTCTGATGATAAAGAAGAAGCTAGCGGCTACGCTTCCTCCGCCACCATCAGCTCTATTCAGGCAAGGTTTGTATCAGCCAATATGGCTGATAACAACAATGATGATGATCTCCGTCATCGCATGGAGGCACAGGAGCAGACTTTCAAGGCCCAACAAGAAGCCTTAGACAATATCCAGAAAATATCGGCTCAGCTCCTGACAAACCAGAATAATGATAACACAACCGGTAGTAATCACGTAAATGAGGAGAACAACAACAATGAACCTCCCAAGACAGATCATTCAAAGGAGGGCTCTTCAATCGATGCTAAAGTGATCAAAGGCATCCAAGCTCAGATCGCATCCCTGGCTCAAAGGGATGAACTGAAGAAAGTAGGGCGGTCCGTCCTTACCCCTTGGAATGGGATTCAGTCCCATATCCGTCAAAGTTCAAGCCACCAATGTTGCACTCGAATAATGGCAAGAGCTCGCCAAATCAGCACATTTACTACTTTCGATCGCAAACCGGTAATGTAGTAGGTAATGATGCTATCATGGCCAGACTGTTCATTGGCACCCTCAAGGAGGAAGCCTTTGATTGGCTCAGGAGTCTCCCCACAAACTCCATCAATTCTGGCTTGACTTGAAAATCTGATTCCTCTACCGATTCTATGAGGATGATACCGAAGTGACCATGGGCACGCTCCTTTCGACAGTCCACAAAGGAGGAGAATCTATATGGGATTACATAGAGAGATTCCGTAACCTTTCTCTCATGTGCCCTGCAGGTATGCCTTTGCCTATGTTGCTTTAGACGTGTAGGCATAATTTTCTCGACAAAGTGAAAGTTCGCATGGGAGCCGTCAAAGCCCACACTTGGAAGGAGCTTATTGAACAAGCCGAGATAGCTGAAAAATCAGCTAAAAAGTTTAAGACCCCCAAAAGCAGGTGGGGAATCGATAATAAAAGCTATGACACAGCTGAATCTTCTGATACATCAGCATTGGAAATATATGGAGGAACTCGATCAAAGAAAGGTAACTCCAACAGGACTTCGAAGTATCAAAGACAATACTCTTTCAAAGATGAGCATGTGGTGGCACTTTTCCACTTGCTCACAAAGGCAACAAGCTGAAGTTGCCAGAGGCTAGACGCCCAGACGAAGTGGGACGAACAAATGATCCCAACTATTGTCTCTTCCATAAGATGGTTCATCATCCTACTTGCAAGTGCAATGTCCTTAAACATAAAATCCAAGCACTGATCGAAGCAGGTGTTTTGACTCTGAAGTCAGAACATAAAAGGTCACTGCCTAACTCCTATCCTGAAAGGGAGTATGGAGGTAGTCAACTCTGCTTCAAAAAGCTAAAAGTCAGTTCAAAGCTAAAAGCAACTCTTGCAATATCTCTCGCAGAAGATAACACCGCACCAGCCACTTCTCTCAGCAGTTTTGAAGAGGAGACAACCGATAGCCGATGGCACTAGGTCTTGCGACATTACAACCAGACCCCGATGAGACACAACAGCCAAAAGCGTTGGAAAACGCGCAGGAGGTTGGAATATGTCATTCCACTAACTAAATGAGAACAACCTTTCGTAGTAGAGGCAGTCTACTCGAGTGGAGCTTATCGCCTAGTGAATCCAAACGGTGACACGCTCCTGATGCCAATCAATGACAAGTGCTATCCATGATCGCGTTAACACTATACCTATGATCAAAGAAGTTCTATGTGTGATCATGTTAACATTACACCTTTGATCATCAAGTCAGACTCGTCTGACTGTTTCATCTCCTCAAGGAGTCCCCTTCCACAGGTGGAATCAGTTTTAACCATCTCTGCATTCTTCTTTTGGTAAATTAATTCGGCTTCACAACGATCTTAAACGAGTCGAATTCATCGAAGAAGGATCATAATGCATCCTTGTAGGACCTTTCTAATGTTTTCACATTCATGTTTAGATTCGATGATCAGCTGTGACTGAAGTCTTGATTATGACGAACAAAAGTAAAACTCCACGAGGAATCCCGATTTACTCGATATATTTCCTGTGAAGTTTGTACTCCATATCTAGACACGAAGATCAGCTGAGAACCAAAGTCTTGATGAACGAAAGGTGACGCTCCACGATAAATGTCGATCTACCTGACAAATTTCTTATGAAGTTTAGACTTAACTCTTTAATCCCTAGTGAGATTTTAGAGGTCACCGGTGGAATACAAAAATGTTCACTTTATGTGACACGATCTGAAGCCTTCGGTGTATAAGGCTAAAGGAAAACATTAGCTTCTAAGCCCAATATAAAATCCTCAAACAACTCATCATGCTAAGGGGAATAGCATGGCTGGCCCAACTCAAACGGTAGTTGGTAAAAGCATATCAAATCTGTTGACAGCTGAGGATTTGCTAAAAATCATAAGGGACCTATCCCATTTCATTCCCCAGTTAAGGATAGAGGAAAATGTTGGCCTTTGAGTCCAACATAAGTCCTTGATAACTCATCATGCTGAGGGAAATAGCATGGCTAGCCCGACTCAAACGGTAGTTGGTAAAGACATATCAAATCCGTTGACGGCTGAGAATTTGTTAAAAATACTAAGAGACCTGTTCCCATTTGATTCCCTCTCCAAAATCACTTACCAATTCCCATTCATGAAATGGTAGGACCACATATAAAGGTACTCATATCCGTTGCAAAATGACGAGTCTAACCTATCATGTTAACACTAAACCTCTGATACCTAGACTATAATCTACTCCCCAATGGATAAAACCAATATCCTCAGTGAATAAACCCCACTTGTCATTCTCTTCAGCAGGACGACAGGTCCACTCGAATTACTGTTATGTTCAAGCACCTCTAACAGTAAATGAATCCTTATCAAGTTCACATCACACCTCTGACAAATTTGAAAAACACCTAGAGGGGGGGTGAATAGGTGTGAATGCTAATCTAGGAAACTAAATGCAAACTAAGTGCGCTAAATGCGGAAGCTAATGCAAATTATGCACAAACTAATACAATACAACAAGTGTAGCCGAATTCCTCTTGCAAGGCTCTGGACTAAACTCCTCTTGATTCCCCTTGATATGGGTTGAGGCGCTATGTGAAGCTCTTGTTGGATGAGTATAAGTTAGGCACACACACACAAGCAATCCAAGCAATGTGCACACACAATCAAGCCAAGCAATAAAGGATATAGCAATATAAAATAATGCAAGGCAACACAAGCAATATGATATGGCAATATGAGTTATGCTCAACACAAGCAAATATGATGATATGAAGTATGATGCTATGCACAATATAAATGAGAGAGAGTTAGAGAGACAATGGATCAATACGCAAACACAAAGATTTGTTTCGAGGTTCGAGCACCTTGCTCTACATCCCCGCCTACACCACCGTGTAGGATTTCCACTATCTCAACTCCCACCGAGGGAACCTCTACCGAAGAGGATTTCTTACAACACAAGGAGTACCTAACTCCTCTCTCAATACAACAACCTCCACTGAGGCCAACAACCAACAACAACCAATCCACACACCTCTACCGAAGAGGCTCACAACCAAACTCCACCTCTACCTAAGAGGGATCCACAACACAATCACCCGATCACCTCTACCGAAGAGGGATTCACAAGTATAAGGGTGTTTACAACAATGAGGTTTACAACAAACAACCTCAAACACTTCTCTTTCTTTTTCTCTTATCTTTTTCCACAAAAAAAAAACAAGATCCTAATAGTTTAGGATAGAAGATAGCTCAAGTGTGGAAACAAGTGTTTTTGGAAACAAGCAACAAAGAAAAATCTTTGGGAAAATACTTGCAATATGATAGAATTGAAGATCTAAGCAAAAATCCCAAAAACCTATTTTTCTTTGATTTTCCAAAAACCCTAAACAATAAAGATGAGAAGTTTTTGCACTTAAAACTCTTTTAAAAACTCTTTTAAACACTTCAGAAAACTGAAAATTTTTCTCTTGAAAAACTTGGCCAAAATCCCCAAAAAGATGGGGTTTATATAGCCCCTATACAAAACTAGCCGTTAGGCTGAGCTGGCAGTTTGACAGACTGCCGGTCGACCGGTCCGGTCGACCGCCAACGGTCAAAAATGTGACCGTTGGGCAATAGCAGTCGACCGGCCCGGTCGACCGAAACATCCTGAGAGCAGAACTCTCATCTCGGTTGACCGGCCCGGTCGACCGTCCCAGAGACTCCAAAACGTGCACATACTTGTGCATGTCGGTCGACCGTCCCGGTCGACCGGCCTATGGTGCGGTCGACCGGTCCGGTCGACCGACTTGGCCTGTCAGCCAGTCCTCAGTTCTGCACAGATACGGGATTTGAAAATAGGTCTTTTCACTCAATAAAAATCCCATAAATTCACAGTAAATCTAAAAAATAGTTTTAATCACAATAAAAACTGTTTTTCTAAAAATATGTTTTTCTAAAACTTGTTTTATCATTTTACTTTGATAACCAAACTTGTGATAAAAATTTCAAGACATATATCAATCATATCAATTCATTTTTGTGTCTTGCCAATTTTATCAAAAACAAAACTTGTATTTTATCAAACTAGAATTTTCCAAAACATGAATAGGATAGTCAAAATAAGTTTGTTTAAAAATTAAGCATGCATGTATAGAATGAAGCAACTATACATATATCAATTTAAACTTGTTTTGATAAACTATTCATGAAAACCAAAACTCAATCATAAAACGTGTGTGATTTGTGCACTTGAGCATATCAACTAAACTAAGCTTTACAAATATGGATCTAAAACACAAACTCTAAACTAGATACCTAAGTCTTCTTGTTGATCTTCCATCTTCAAGTAGACTAGGTCCAAACTCCGTGATTCTCCAAGTGCAAAGGTATGATCTTTAAGCTTTGGCACCGGAATCATCATGAATAGCTCCTAATCATCTTGTTGAAGCTAATCACCAACTAATATCCTGTTAATGATCTGAAACTTAGAAACACAAGAATATTAGTGAACATAACTACATGAGTGTTGATCATTATCAAAACTAGAGTGGAAGGCCATTGGGCCAACAATCTCCCCCTTTTTGATGATGACAAAACTCATGGAGTTATATATGCATGGATTAAAGATAAGCTTCAAGGAAGCTCCCCCTTAACTCATGCATAACAAATGAATAAATAAATATGCAATGAAAGCTTATGATTCTAAACAAGAGACATACATATTTTTCATATCTTATTGTTTATTTGCTTATGCATGAACTCAATATATGCAAAAACATAAAGAAGCATATATAAACTCTAGATACCAATTACAACAATTACAAAGCAAGCTTTGGATATCAATTAAACTTAATATTCTTGATATTAAAACATAATATATGCATATAAAACATAAGCATGCATATAAAACTCAAATACTTCTCCCCCTTTTTGTCAATCATCAACAAAGGGGTAAACAATCAAAACCATAGATAAAATGAGGGGAAAAAATCTTTCTCCCCCTTTTGTTAATCAAAACAATGCAAACAATGTTCTCCCCCTTTTTGTCTAAAACAAAAAAAAATCAATAAGGGGTGACTACAAACATGATATCACTTAAAAAATATGTCAATGAAGCATCTTGATACCAATAAACAAGGATCAATATATGTTATATGCTATATACATTCATGAAGAGGAAGACGCTAAGTTAGCTTCCCTACACATATGCATTACATGAAGAAGGGATGACAAGCCCCAATTCACATAACACATATTATGTAATGCATAAGAGGAGATGTGAAGCTCCCCCTACACACGCATATCATATAAAGAAGAGTTGTCAAGCTCCTCAATTTATAATATACTCAACATGAATCTATATGTAAGAGAGATGTTAAGCTCTCCTTGCATATAGGAAATACAAATCAAGGCTTTGAATATTTTCTTTAAACAAAATTTTGTAAATACCAATTGTAATTAAACATAACAAATTTTGAATGTTTAAACACAAATTTTGATACCAATTGTAAGAATATATTTCATTTTGAAAATATATAAACAAATTTGATGTTGATATCATATGTTTAAAATAACAACTTTTAATCATAAAGAGTGGGAGTACAAATACCAATTGAAATACAAAATCAAATTTTCTCCCCCTTTATGAAATACAAACTAAAGTCATGCATAGTCTTGATAACAATTTAAAAGTAATCAATTTAAACAAAATTGAAACTCAAGCACTAGCATAAACACAACATATATATGTATGAAAGATAGATACCAATTGAAATTGATATACTTGAAATTTAAAGCATACATACATACAAAACATATATGAGTATACAAGAAGATCAAAATGATACCAATTGAAAGAGTTCAATGATACCAATTGACATAACAATAAGTTCAAGTGTATACATCATATTATCTACCACCCAATCATAATTCAAGTTTTAAGATTTTCAATTTAGGGCATACATGAATATGATCTCCCATCCTACCGCCCTTGGATGGTAGGGGTTTTCAAAGATAGATTTGAAAATGTAGTTTTGTTTGAAAATCACTACCAAAATGAAGAACAGCGCAACTAGTTAAATGAAAACTTGTTAACTAGCACGAAATCCTTCAAGCAAGGAATAAAACAAAAATGAAATTCACATGATAATCATCACTCTAACCAATAAAGCATACCTCATGAGAAGCAAAACATGAGCAATAGATATGAGTGTACAAATAATATGTGAAGATCATAATCATGAAAAATATTTCATTAAGCTCAATTTTTCTTTAAAACACGAAATCATCAAAACTATCTAATCTTCAAGGCATATGTATGTCTAATACAAACTAACGTATACATACATATCCAAAACATAAAGAGTCCACAAGATATATGCATTAAGGCACGTGGCTCAAAAAGGATACTCATGTATAGTCAATAGTTTGGATAAGATGGACATAAACATGAAGTTAAATATTGACACATAAACATGAAAACATGTAAGGCTAAATTTTCATCAAAGCAATTTTCATTTCAAGGTATATGTATGATTTGTCAACACAAGAAGTATACATACATATCCCTTAAACACACTTTGAGTCCATAATATAGATTTGCATGAAAGGCAAATGACTCAAGGGGTATACATGTATATCTTAAAGTTTGGCAATACAAACATATACATGAATTGAAAACTTATACACATAAAACAAATCCAAAAATAGGAATACAAGTTTAAAATGTATGAATCATCAAAACTAGACTATACTAGCACATCTAATGGGTTCAAATAAGCAATCAAGCCCAAACATATATAGATTTATTTGTGGCCCATTATATGTACAAGTATAATTCCTAGTCTTAATGAAAACTAACATCTAAACAAGTAATCTTAACAAGAAGCATCAAAACAAATATGAAAATCATCATGATAAACCTAAAACATGACTACTATGTAAATTCACATGTATTAGATTCATGATGTACATTATAGCTTAAACATAAGTGAGAACACTAAGTATAGGATCATATAAGCATGTGTATCTCAAATACTATACATGTATGTCAAGGATCTAATAAACATGGCATGAACATACTAATCCAATGACAATAAAAACATGCTATAAACAATGAATATTAAAAGTATGTAAACAATAAATGGGAGTAAAGGATTGTTACCAAAAACGAAGAAGCAACTCTCCTTGTCTCCAAAACATGGTGGTCATCTCCACCAACCTTCCCTTGAAAGTGATGCATCCATTTGATTTTCTTTAAGTCCGGAACGCATCCACTCCAAGGTGTCATCACTCTCACGTCATGTGAGAGCCCACACCTACATCAAAAACAATAGGTTGGGTGGTCTTTGGTACCCATACCTTCTTGTTGGGTCCATGGGGGTTAGTACCTTCTCTAACCCAAACAAACTTCTTTGCTAAATTTGAAACATTTAATCTATCATAACAAAATTTAGCAAGATGGCCTTTTCGGCCACAATGTGTACATGTGTACACATGAACATACTTGTGTTGATGGTGTCCGTGTGAAGCATGTGTATGCCGTGATGGGTGTGCATGCATAAAGGATGGAACTTGTTTCTTTCGAACCAAGGTTTCCAACCGTGTGTGGTTCTTAGCACATTGGCTCATAGTGGAGCCCAAACAATCTACTCTCTTCTTTAACATACAAATATCATCATTGATCCTAGAAGAAGAGGTACATGCATTAGGTAGACTAGATGAAGAAGCTACACTAGCATGGCAAACATGTGCATCCATCTTATTTTGCAAAACAATGTTTTTCTTTAAACACACATCTAAATCATTTGAAATAGAAATAATTTTATTTTTCAAATCAACATTCTCTTTTAAAACAAAATCAATTTTTGAAGACAAGTTTTCATTTTTCTTCAAAAGAACATGGCAATCATTTTTATTTTTCAAAAACTCATTTTCTTTAAGTGCAAGACCAAGTTGAGATTTTAATGAATCCCTTTCATTAGCAATCTCCTCTTTCTCTTGCAAAACAACATCAAGTCTAGCAATCAAATTTTTATTTTCATTATTAATGCCTAGACTCTTCTTTTTCAACAAGTTATATTTTTCTATTAGTTTTTCACAAACAATAGATAGTTCTTCATTTAAAGCATGGGGATCAACAAAATCATTTGAAGAACTAGCACAATCATTACTATCTAGTTGAGTTTCCGATTGTACCTCAAGGGAGTCATTCCCTTGGACCATGTAGCATTGTTGAGGTTCGGATTCTCCACTAGATTCCTCTTCTTGTTGGATTTGGACTTGAAGCTTGGAGGTGTTGGTGGTTGTCAATTTGTTCCACACTACAAAAGCGGAATCAAAATTAGAAACACATAAAAGATAATCTTTAGATAAAGTGCTTCTAATGGCCTCTAGAGCTTGTGCATTGGCCCCTATATGATTGCAATCACCAAGATAACATCTCTTGGTGGCCGCAAGGAAAACATGCAAACCTAGGGTCTTTAGGTACATGGACATCCTATACTTCCAAACATCAATGTTGGAAGGGTCAAAGCTAGGAGGGGTCATGAAGTCCATGGTAAACTATGAATGTGCAAACAAACAAATGCAAATGAGATTAGCAAGCAAATGGATCTCACTCCTAGGATGTTAAGCCTAAGTATCAGGAGCACTAGCTCTGATACCAATTGAAAAACACCTAGAGGGGGGGGGTGAATAGGTGTGAATGCTAATCTAGGAAACTAAATGCAAACTAAGTGCGCTAAATGCGGAAGCTAATGCAAATTATGCACAAACTAATACAATACAACAAGTGTAGCCGAATTCCTCTTGCAAGGCTCTGGACTAAACTCCTCTTGATTCCCCTTGATATGGGTTGAGGCGCTATGTGAAGCTCTTGTTGGATGAGTATAAGTTAGGCACACACACACAAGCAATCCAAGCAATGTGCACACACAATCAAGCCAAGCAATAAAGGATATAGCAATATAAAATAATGCAAGGCAACACAAGCAATATGATATGGCAATATGAGTTATGCTCAACACAAGCAAATATGATGATATGAAGTATGATGCTATGCACAATATAAATGAGAGAGAGTTAGAGAGACAATGGATCAATACGCAAACACAATGATTTGTTTCGAGGTTCGAGCACCTTGCTCTACATCCCCGCCTACACCACCGTGTAGGATTTTCACTATCTCAACTCCCACCGAGGGAACCTCTACCGAAGAGGATTTCTTACAACACAAGGAGTACCTAACTCCTCTCTCAATACAACAACCTCCACCGAGGCCAACAACCAACAACAACCAATCCACACACCTCTACCGAAGAGGCTCACAACCAAACTCCACCTCTACCTAAGAGGGATCCACAACACAATCACCTGATCACCTCTACCGAAGAGGGATTCACAAGTATAAGGGTGTTTACAACAATGAGGTTTACAACAAACAACCTCAAACACTTCTCTTTCTTTTTCTCTTATCTTTTTCCACAAAAAAAAACAAGATCCTAATAGTTTAGGATAGAAGATAGCTCAAGTGTGGAAACAAGTGTTTTTGGAAACAAGCAACAAAGAAAAATCTTTGGGAAAATACTTGCAATATGATAGAATTGAAGATCTAAGCAAAAATCCCAAAAACCTATTTTTCTTTGATTTTCCAAAAACACTAAACAATAAAGATGAGAAGTTTTTGCACTTAAAACTCTTTTAAAAACTCTTTTAAACACTTCAGAAAACTGAAAATTTTTCTCTTGAAAAACTTGGCCAAAATCCCCAAAGAGATGGGGTTTATATAGCCCCTATACAAAACTAGCCGTTAGGCTGAGCTGGCAGTCTGACAGACTGCCGGTCGACCGGTCCGGTCGACCGGCAACGGTCAAAAATGTGACCGTTGGGCAATAGCGGTCGACCGGCCCGGTCGACCGAAACATCCTGAGAGCAGAACTCTCATCTCGGTCGACCGGCCCGGTCGACCGTCCCAGAGACTCCAAAACGTGCACAGACTTGTGCACGTCGGTCGACCGTCCCGGTCGACCGGCCTATGGTGCGGTCGACCGGTCCGGTCGACCGACTTGGCCTGTCAGCCAGTCCTCAGTTCTGCACAGATACGGGATTTGAAAATAGGTCTTTTCACTCAATAAAAATCCCATAAATTCACAGTAAATCTAAAAAATAGTTTTAATCACAATAAAAACTGTTTTTCTAAAAATATATTTTTCTAAAACTTGTTTTATCATTTTACTTTGATAACCAAACTTGTGATAAAAATTTCAAGACATATATCAATCATATCAATTCATTTTTGTGTCTTGCCAATTTTATCAAAAACAAAACTTGTATTTTATCAAACTAGAATTTTCCAAAACATGAATAGGATAGTCAAAATAAGTTTGTTTAAAAATTAAGCATGCATGTATAGAATGAAGCAACTATACATATATCAATTTAAACTTGTTTTGATAAACTATTCATGAAAACCAAAACTCAATCATAAAACGTGTGTGATTTGTGCACTTGAGCATATCAACTAAACTAAGCTTTACAAATATGGATCTAAAACACAAACTCTAAACTAGATACCTAAGTCTTCTTGTTGATCTTCCATCTTCAACTAGACTAGGTCCAAACTCCGTGATTCTCCAAGTGCAAAGGTATGATCTTTAAGCTTTGGCACCGGAATCATCATGAATAGCTCCTAATCATCTTGTTGAAGCTAATCACCAACTAATATCCTGTTAATGATCTGAAACTTAGAAACACAAGAATATTAGTGAACATAACTACATGAGTGTTGATCATCATCAAAACTAGAGTGGAAGGCCATTGGGCCAACAAAATTGCTTTACAAATCCCCACGGAGTTCTTTTTGTCACATTAACGATCACCTCTGACATGTAATCTCTTATGGGATTCATTTTCTAACGCCCCAACGAGTTTCTGGTAGACTCCCCTCAAAGTCTATTGTTTCCCACTCAGTTCTCAGTGGACTTTTCTGGTTGTCACGTTAACAATATACCTCTGACAATTTCTTCTAAATAGCGTCCAAAGGAGATATCAGAATCCCTGTGTTGTTCATAATTAAATCCTATTTTTTCCGATGGGACTATTTCTTTGTCATCATGTCCAGTTCGTTACCTCTGAATGACAAAATTTTAAGCTTGGTGACTTCTCAATCGGTTACGTCCCTGCGACCTCTGAACCGACAGATAACCAAGTCTCATCTTTCAGTCCAGTAGGGACTATTTCTTTGTCATCGTGTCCAGTTCGTCACCTCTGAATGATAAAATTTTGGGCTTGGTGGCTTCTCAATCAGTTATGTCCATATTATCTCTGAACCGACAGATAGCCAAGTCTCATCTTTCAGTCCAGTAGGGACTATTTCTTTGTAATCACGTCCAGTTCGTTACCTCTGAAGGACAAAATTTTGAGCTTGGTGGCTTCTCAATCGGTTATGTCCTTATTACCTCTGAACTGACAGATAGCCAAGTCTCATCTTTCAGTCCAATAGAGACTATTTCTTTGTCATCATGTCCAGTTCGTCACCTCTGAGTGACAAAATTTTGAGCTTGGTGGCTTCTCAGTCGGTTATGTCCCTATTACCTCTGAACCGACAGATAGCCAAGTCTCATCTTTCAGTCTGGTAGGGACTATTTCTTTGTCATCATGTCCAATTCGTCACCTCTGAATGACAAAATTTTGAGCTTGGTGGCTTCTCAATCGTTATGTCCATGTTACATATGAACCGACAGATAGCCAAGTCTCATCTTTCAGTCCGGTAGGGACTATTTCTTTGTCATCACGTCTAGTTCGTTACCTCTGGATGACAAAATTTTGAGCTTGGCAGCTTCTCAATCGGTTATGTCCTTGTTACCTCTAAACCAACAGATAGCCAAGTCTCATCTTTCAGTCCAGTAGGGACTATTCTTTGTCATCATGTCCAGTTCGTCACATCTGAATGACAAAATTTCGAGCTTGGTGGCTTCTCAGTCGATTACGTCCTTGTTACCTCTGAACCGACAGATAGCCAAGTTTCATCTTTCAGTCCAGTAGGGACTATTTCTTTGTCATCATGTCCAGTTCATGACCTCTGAATGACAAAATTTCGAGCTTGGTGGCTTCTCAATCAGTCATGTCCAGTTCATCACCTCTGAATCGATAGATAGCCAACTCTCCACTTTTTGTTTACTGTTATGTTCAGTTTGTCACCTCTGAACAGTAAACATTCCAAGTTTGATAATTCTAATTGGTTATGTCTAGTACGTCACCTCTAAACCGATGAATATCCAATCTCACCTTTCTTTGTCGTTATGTCAAGTTTGTCACCTCTGAACGACAAGGCTTTGTGTCTGGTTATTCCTAATCAGTTATGTCTAGCTCGTCACCTCTGAACTTGTAACGCCCCGATCCTGCAGGTACGGGGACGTTATGGCGACGTACATACGCAAGGCGGAAAACCCCACGTACGTACGCTAAGCCTCAATACAGTACATACCCTCCATAGATACATGAGGTCCAGTATAAAAGCAGTACAAGAATACCTGCAGAAAGAGGTCAGCGATCATAACAGATATGAAAAATGGGAACAAATTGAAATCACCTAGAGGGGGGGGTGAATAGGTGATATAGCTAATTTATGAACTAAATGCGGAATTAAAAAACTTAATACAATTTACACTCAAGTGCTATCAACAAGTGATGCACACAACCAAGCCAAGCAAATATGAATGAGCAATATAAGTAATTGCAAGGCACAAAGTAAAGAGAGAGATAGAGAGAGAGTCAATGGATCAAGCGCAAACAACAAGATGTGTTTCGAGGTTCGAGCACCCAGCTCTACATCCCCGCCTTCGACACACGAAGGATTTCCAATCCACTAGCTTGTCCACAAAGGACTCCCACAAAGGGAACCTCCACCGAGGATTTGGGGCAATCATAATTACAAGGAGTTCCCAACTCCCTTCCTTACAAACACAACCTCCTCCTTGAGGCACTCCTCCAATCCAACAAACAATCACCTCACAACTTGAGGGATTAGAACCAAGCTTACACAAAACACCTCACAACCCAAGTTGCACAACCTCCTCAACACAATGAGGGAAATGGTACAAAGCAAGAATTGGGTTTACAACTTAGTGGTTTCAAACAAAAATCACAAAACAATCTCTTTTTCCCACACAAAATCCTATAGAGAAGATAGTACATTTTAGCTCAAGTGTGGAGAAAACCAATGGAATGGAAATCAGAATCACAAAGAAAAATCCTTGGGAAATCAATAGAAATCAAGATGGTGAAGTTCAATCAAAAGCTTTTCCCAAAAACCCTCTTCTTTGATTTTCCAAACCCTAGCAAAAACACCAAAAAGATTGTTCAATTCAAGTTCAAAAACTTCTTTTAATTGCAGCAAAAACACCAGAGAGTATGGAAAAATTCGCACAAAAAATCTTAGAGAAAAACTCTTGCAAATGGGGTATTTATAGGCAGAATTGGAAACTAGCCGTTGGCAGCTATTTTTGCCAGTTTTGCCCTGTCGGTCGACCGGTCGGTCGACCGCCCAACGTTCGAATTTTTGAACGTTGTAATACCCGGTCGACCGCCCGGTCGACCCAAACTAACAGAGAGCAAGTCTGCTCTCAGTCGGTCGACCGCTCGGTCGACCGGCTACAAGAGTAGCCAGCGTGCACGTCCCCGTGCACGTCGGTCGACTCGGACGGTCGACCGGCTACAGGTTCGGTCGACCGTTCGGTCGACCGACCACGCCTGGCAGACAGCAAATAGCCCAGAAAAACAGGGGTAAAAATACTGTAATAAATCCTTTTAAATCTTGTAAAAATTCCCAAAAATAGTTTTAACATTTTGCATTGATATATAAACATGTGATAACAGTTTTGACTCAAATATCAATCAATGTGAACTATTTTTGTACCTTGTCATTTTTACCAGAAACCAAAACTTGTATTTTCTATAACTTGGAATAGAAAATACGTTTTGTCTAAAAACTCATCCAAATATAAAAACATGATATTTAAACACTTTTGAAGCATGATGCATATTGATAGAAATTCATGAAACATATACATATCATAGTTTTTGTCATTAATACCAAAATATATGTTTTGATAGAAATACCAAAACATAAAACACATGAAATAGAATATCAAACTAAGTTTCTTTAAATAGTTGAAGCATGCATGTATATAGAACAAATCTAATATACATTAAACCATGTAAACTTGTTTTGATAAAAACTCTATTCATGTAAACCAAGATCGGTTAAACCAAAACCGAAAACCAATATTCAAAACATGAAACGTGTGTGTATTGTGAACTTGAGCTTATCATACTATACTAATCTTTACAATTAGGATCTAAACACAAAACTAAACTATGGATACCTAAGTCTTCTTGTAGAGCGCAATCTCCAAGTCTTCTTGTAGAGCGCAATCTCCAAGTCGGCTTGATCCAAAACTCCTTGATTCGCCGAGCAAGTGCTATATATGATCTTTGACGCTCGGGCTCTTGAATCAACATGTGAAAGATGTGTGGAAGCTTTCACCAACTAATATCTTGTTAAATATCTGAAACTTAAACATTGCAAGATTATTAGTACACATAACTACATGAGTTAATCATCATCAAAACTTAGAGTGGAAGGCCTTTGGGCCAACAATCTCCCCTTTTTGATGATGACAAAACTCATGGAGTTATATATGCATGGATTAAAGTAAAGCTTCAAAGAAGCTCCCCCTTAACTCATGCATAACAATAAAACATATAAGATATGCAATGAATGTTCTTAAACATGTTTATATGTGTTTAAAACAATATCAAAACATGCTCTTGATACCAATAAAACAATACTAATAAAACATTATCAAAACATACTCTTGCTCTTGATACCAAAATTGAAAATTAAAACAAGACATTACTAAAACATGTTCTTGCTCTTGATACCAATAACCAATCATATTGAAACCAACATATTATTACTAATGAAAACCTAATGAAAACCAACCAAAACATATGCATAAATCAACCATGCATATAAACTACAAATTCTTCTCCCCCTTTTTGTCAATCATCAACAAAGGGGTAAAAACAAACATAATGAAAATAAATACTTCTCCCCCTAAATGTTCAAAACAAAGAAGCAATAAATTATTCCAAGGGGTAAAACCAAAGTTAATATGATATCAATTGAAAATAACAAACTTTGAGAAATGTTAAATCCTATTTGAAATAAAACAAGGTATTGAAACAAAATAACATTTTATATCAAAATGAAAACATGTAATGTAAACTTGATACCAATAGATAATAAATAGCATCTTGATACCAAAAGAAGATATTTTTCATTATAAGCATATGATACCAATTACTTTGATATCATAAAGTTAGGGAGTGGGAAACAAAAACAATGATAAACCAAATACCAATTGAAATATAAAATACGAGTTTTCTCCCCCTTTATGAAATACCAAAAGAAAATATGCATAGGCTTGAAATAAGATACCAATTGAAAATTAAATCAATTGAAACATGATATTCATTAAAAATTCAAGCTTAGCAATCTTAAAATTATGATAAAGCTTTTATATGGATACAATTGAAAAACTCAAGCTTAACATAACCAAAATTTGTGCTTCAAGATATAGGGATATAATAAGCACAAATAAATCATCTATATATGTATGTAAGAAATAGATACCAATAGAAATTGATACTATATGAAGTATAAGCATACATATATAAAACAAAACATATATGAGTATACAAAAGGATGTCAAGATTGATACCAATTGAAAGAATTCAATGATACCAATTGAAACAACAATAAGATCAAGTGTATGACTCATATCAATTACCACCCATTTCATGATCAAGTTTAAAATGATTTCCATTATAAAGCATACATGAGCATGATCTCCCGTCCAACCGCCCATTGAAGGTAGGGGTTTTCGAAAATAGATTTGGAATTATAGTTAGTTTGAAAAACTCTACCAAATTGAAGAATACGAACTAGTTATATGAAAATTTGAAAACTAACACGTAATCCTTTAAGTGAGGAATAACAAAAAAAATGTTTTTCATGAAAACACATGTAAATCACATGATCACCAAACACTCAAAATCTATATGGCACCAATAGTACTCATGAAAATCAAATCATGAGAAAACATCAAAATAAGGTGAGTGTACAAGTGTTGTGAGAAACATATCATCATGAAAATGGATAATCAAGCTCAATATAGAAATCATCAAATATGAGACATAAGTGAAACATGAAATTAATTGAAATCATCATAAATCATGAGAATCACTATCAAACATGGAAATCATCACAATGATTTAAACATCAAGGCATATGTATGTCATGTACAAACTAAGGTATACATACATATCCCAAACATGAAGAGTCCACAAAATAATATGCATGAAGGCACGTGGCTCAAGGATGTATATGTATAGATGATAGTTTGGACAAGATGTACATATACATGAAGTTAAAACAAAACATGTAAAATAGTGAATACAAGTCAAATGCAAGAATCATCAAAACTAGACTATACTAGTACATCAAGTGAATACAAATGAGCTTTCAAGCACAAACATATAAAGGTCTATTTGTCGCTCACTCGTTGTACAAGTATAAATTCTAGTCTTAATGAAAATTATCATTCAAGCAAGTAGTCAAAACATGAAGCATAAAACGGGAATCATAATCCAACATGATAAACATAATAATCAAAACACGAATTATTAAAACAAAATGTCATAGTCAACCATATGATTAGCATGACAAGACATGTGCATTAAATCTATGATTAACATGATAGCTAAAACATAAAGAGAACACAAAATATGGGTCCATACTAAATATGGGTGTCTCAACAACTAATCATGTAAAGCATAAGTTTAATAATCATGGCAAATATCATACTAATCATAAAACATGAGTCATCAAAACAAAACATCATAAACATCCATATGCTCATTATGTATATGCATGTACATTAGATCTAGGGCATACATGATAGTACTAAACAAGGTGAGAACACAAAGATAAGATCCATATAAAGCATGGGTGTCTCAAGAACTAAACATGTATAACACTAATCTAATCAGCATGACATAAGCATAATGAACAATAAAACAAGACATGCTATGAATAAATGAGCATGCAATTAAAAATGGGAGTTAGAGAATGATACCAAAACCGATGAAGGTTCATCTCTAGTTCTCCAAACCCATGGTGGTCCTCCCACCAAATCTCCTTGAGTGTGAAGCATCCAAATGATTCTTTTTTAGGCTTAGAACGCATCCACCTCAAGGCACCCAAAACTCTCACGTGATGCGAGAGCCTCCACCTACATCAAAAATCAAAGAGGTGGATCTTGGTACCCATTTCCTTGTGGGTCCACGGGGGTTAGTATCTCTCCTAACCCAAACAAGATTAGTAGCTAAATTTTCAAAATGTAAACGATCATAGCAAAATCTAGCAAGGTGGCCTTTTCGACCACAATGTGTACATGTGTACACATGAGCATACATGTCATGTTTGTGTTCGTGGAAAGCATGTGTATGCCGTGTAGGGTGTGCATGCATAGTTGGAACTTGTTTCTTGCGAACCAAGGTTTCCAATCGTGAATGATTCAATGTGCATTGGCTCAAAGTGGAGCCCAAACATTCAACATTTTTCTTCAAAACATTTATATCATTTTCTATGCTAGAAGACAAAGTGGAGCATGCTATAGATGTGCAAGAAGTAGAAGCTACACTAGCATGACAAACATGAATATCAATATCATTTTGCAAAGATTTATTTTTATTCAAAACCAAATCCAATTCTTTTGTTATGAAATCAATTTCATTTTTCAAAAAAAGATTTTCTTTAAAAATAAGATCCAATCTAGAAGACAAAACTTCATTGTGTTCTACAACATCATCACAATCATTTTTGTTTTTCAAAACTTCAATTTCTTTTAAAGCAATTTCAAGTTGAGATTCAAGTGAGTCACGTTCACTAATAATCTCTTCTTTCTCTTGCAAAACCGATTCAAAAGTTGAACATAAATCCTTTAATTCTTCTTTTAAGTCAAAATGTTTCTTTTTCAAAATCTCATGTTTTTTCATAAAATTTTCAAGTTTAGAAGCAAGGTCAACATTCAAATTTTGAACTTCAAAACAACCATGGCAATATGAACTAGAGCTATCATCTATTTGAGAGTCCGATTGTACCTCATGGGAGTCATTCCCATATGCCATAAAACAAGGCTCTTCGGATACATCTCTCATAGATCTCCTCATATTGTTAATGATCCTTGGAAGCTCCGGAGATGTCAAGACGCTCCAAACTGCAAAAGCCAAATCAAAACTATCAAAAACAAATAAAAGATTATTATCAAAAGATGCTCTAAGTGTTTTAAGTGCAAGTGCATTGGCCTTCTTATGCTTGCTACTATTAGGGAGGGTTTCTATAGTGATGGCTTGATAAACTAGATGACCTAGAGTTTTTAAATGCCTAGTCATGTCCACCTTCCAAGCATCAAGTCTAAAATGGTCAAACATAGGAGGGCTAGCCATGAGTGCAAACTAATATGTGTGCAAATGATAATGCAAATGAAGATTAGCAAACCAAGATCTTGACTCCTAAGTGGTTAAACCTAAATATCAGGAGCACTAGCTCTGATACCAATTGAAATCACCTAGAGGGGGGGTGAATAGGTGATATAGCTAATCTATGAACTAAATACGGAATTAAAAAACTTAATACAATTTACACTCAAGTGCTATCAACAAGTGATGCACACAACCAAGCCAAGCAAATATGAATGAGCAATATAAGTAATTGCAAGGCACAAAGTAAAGAGAGAGATAGAGAGAGAGTCAATGGATCAAGCGCAAACAATAAGATGTGTTTCGAGGTTCGAGCACCCAGCTCTACATCCCCGCCTTCGACACACGAAGGATTTCCAATCCACTAGCTTGTCCACAAAGGACTCCCACAAAGGGAACCTCCACCGAGGATTTGGGGCAATCATAATTACAAGGAGTTCCCAACTCCCTTCCTTACAAACACAACCTCCTCCTTGAGGCACTCCTCCAATCCAACAAACAATCACCTCACAACTTGAGGGATTAGAACCAAGCTTACACAAAACACCTCACAACCTAAGTTGCACAACCTCCTCAACACAATGAGGGAAATGGTACAAAGCAAGAATTGGGTTTACAACTTAGTGGTTTCAAACAAAAACCACAAAACAATCTCTTTTTCCCACACAAAATCCTATAGAGAAGATAGTAGATTTTAGCTCAAGTGTGGAGAAAACCAATGGAATGGAAATCAGAATCACAAAGAAAAATCCTTGGGAAATCAATAGAAATCAAGATGGTGAAGTTCAATCAAAAGCTTTTCCCAAAAACCCTCTTCTTTGATTTTCCAAACCCTAGCAAAAACACCAAAAAGATTGTTCAATTCAAGTTCAAAAACTTCTTTTAATTGCAGCAAAAACACCAGAGAGTATGGAAAAATTCGCACAAAAAATCTTAGAGAAAAACTCTTGCAAATGGGGTATTTATAGGCAGAATTGGAAACTAGCCGTTGGCAGCTATTTTTGCCAGTTTTGCCCTGTCGGTCGACCGGTCGGTCGACCGCCCAACGTTCGAATTTTTGAACGTTGTAATACCCGGTCGACCGCCCGGTCGACCCAAACTAACAGAGAGCAAGTCTGCTCTCAGTCGGTCGACCGCTCGGTCGACCGGCTACAAGAGTAGCCAGCGTGCACGTCCCCGTGCACGTCGGTCGACTCGGACGGTCGACCGGCTACAGGTTCGGTCGACCGTTCGGTCGACCGACCACGCCTGGCAGACAGCAAATAGCCCAAAAAAACAGGGGTAAAAATATTGTAATAAATCCTTTTAAATCTTGTAAAAATCCCCAAAAATAATTTTAACATTTTGCATTGATATATAAACATGTGATAACAGTTTTGACTCAAATATCAATCAATGTGAACTATTTTTGTACCTTGTCATTTTTACCAGAAACCAAAACTTGTATTTTCTATAACTTGGAATAGAAAATACGTTTTGTCTAAAAACTCATCCAAATATAAAAACATGATATTTAAACACTTTTGAAGCATGATGCATATTGATAGAAATTCATGAAACATATACATATCATAGTTTTTGTCATTAATACCAAAATATATGTTTTGATAGAAATACCAAAACATAAAACACATGAAATAGAATATCAAACTAAGTTTCTTTAAATAGTTGAAGCATGCATGTATATAGAACAAATCTAATATACATTAAACCATGTAAACTTGTTTTGATATAAACTCTATTTATGTAAACCAAGATCGGTTAAACCAAAAACTGAAAACCAATATTCAAAACATGAAACGTGTGTGTATTGTGAACTTGAGCTTATCATACTATACTAATCTTTACAATTAGGATCTAAACACAAAACTAAACTATGGATACCTAAGTCTTCTTGTAGAGCGCAATCTCCAAGTCTTCTTGTAGAGCGCAATCTCCAAGTCGGCTTGATCCAAAACTCCTTGATTCGCCGAGCAAGTGCTATATATGATCTTTGACGCTCGGGCTCTTGAATCAACATGTGAAAGATGTGTGGAAGCTTTCACCAACTAATATCTTGTTAAATATCTGAAACTTAAACATTGCAAGATTATTAGTACACATAACTACATGAGTTAATCATCATCAAAACTTAGAGTGGAAGGCCTTTGGGCCAACAATCTCCCCCTTTTTGATGATGACAAAACTCATGGAGTTATATATGCATGGATTAAAGTAAAGCTTCAAAGAAGCTCCCCCTTAACTCATGCATAACAATAAAACATATAAGATATGCAATGAATGTTCTTAAACATGTTTATATGTGTTTAAAACAATATCAAGACATGCTCTTGATACCAATAAAACAATACTAATAAAACATTATCAAAACATACTCTTGCTCTTGATACCAAAATTGAAAATTAAAACAAGACATTACTAAAACATGTTCTTACTCTTGATACCAATAACCAATCATAATGAAACCAACATATTATTACTAATGAAAACCTAATGAAAACCAACCAAAACATATGCATAAATCAACCATGCATATAAACTACAAATTCTTCTCCCCGTTTTTGTCAATCATCAACAAAGGGGTAAAAACAAACATAATGAAAATAAATACTTCTCCCGCTAAATGTTCAAAACAAAGAAGCAATAAATTATTCCAAGGGGTAAAACCAAAGTTAATATGATATCAATTGAAAATAACAAACTTTGAGAAATGTTAAATCCTATTTGAAATAAAATAAGGTATTGAAACAAAATAACATTTTATATCAAAATGAAAACATGTAATGTAAACTTGATACCAATAGATAATAAATAGCATCTTAATACCAAAAGAAGATATTTTTCATTATAAGCATATGATACCAATTACTTTGATATCATAAAGTTAGGGAGTGGGAAACAAAAACAATGATAAACCAAATACCAATTGAAATATAAAATACGAGTTTTCTCCCCCTTTATGAAATACCAAAAGAAAATATGCATAGGCTTGAAATAAGATACCAATTGAAAATTAAATCAATTGAAACATGATATTCATTAAAAATTCAAGCTTAGCAATCTTAAAATTATGATAAAACTTTTATATGGATACAATTGAAAAACTCAAGCTTAACATAACCAAAATTTGTGCTTCAAGATATAGGGATATAATAAGCACAAATAAATCATCTATATATGTATGTAAGAAATAGATACCAATAGAAATTGATACTATATGAAGTATAAGCATACATATATAAAACAAAACATATATGAGTATACAAAAGGATGTCAAGATTGATACCAATTAAAAGAATTCAATGATACCAATTGAAACAACAATAAGATCAAGTGTATGACTCATATCAATTACCACCCATTTCATGATCAAGTTTAAAATGATTTTCATTATAAAGCATACATGAGCATGATCTCCCGTCCAACCGCCCATTGAAGGTAGGGGTTTTCGAAAATAGATTTGGAATTATAGTTAGTTTGAAAACTCTACCAAATTGAAGAATACGAACTAGTTATATGAAAATTTGAAAACTAGCACGTAATCCTTTAAGTGAGGAATAACAAAAAAAATGTTTTTCATGAAAACACATGTAAATCACATGATCACCAAACACTCAAAATCTATATGGCACCAATAGTACTCATGAAAATCAAATCATGAGAAAACATCAAAATAAGGTGAGTGTACAAGTGTTGTGAGAAACATATCATCATGAAAATGGACAATCAAGCTCAATATAGAAATCATCAAATATGAGACATAAGTGAAACATGAAATTAATTGAAATCATTATAAATCATGAGAATCACTATCAAACATGGAAATCATCACAATGATTTAAACATCAAGGCATATGTATGTCATGTACAAACTAAGGTATACATACATATCCCAAACATGAAGAGTCCACAAAATAATATGCATGAAGGCACGTGGCTCAAGGATGTATATGTATAGATGATAGTTTGGACAAGATGTACATATACATGAAGTTAAAACAAAACATGTAAAATAGTGAATACAAGTCAAATGCAAGAATCATCAAAACTAGACTATACTAGTACATCAAGTGAATACAAATGAGCTTTCAAGCACAAACATATAAAGGTCTATTTGTCGCTCACTCGTTGTACAAGTATAAATTCTAGTCTTAATGAAAATTATCATTCAAGCAAGTAGTCAAAACATGAAGCATAAAACGGGAATCATAATCCAACATGATAAACATAATAATCAAAACACGAATTATTAAAACAAAATGTCATAGTCAACCATATGATTAGCATGACAAGACATGTGCATTAAATCTATGATTAACATGATAGCTAAAACATAAAGAGAACACAAAATATGGGTCCATACTAAACATGGGTGTCTCAACAACTAATCATGTAAAGCATAAGTTTAATAATCATGGCAAATATCATACTAATCATAAAACATGAGTCATCAAAACAAAACATCATAAACATCCATATGCTCATTATGTATATGCATGTACATTAGATCTAGGGCATACATGATAGTACTAAACAAGGTGAGAACACAAAGATAAGATCCATATAAAGCATGGGTGTCTCAAAAACTAAACATGTATAACACTAATCTAATCAGCATGACATAAGCATAATGAATAATAAAACAAGACATGCTATGAATAAATGAGCATGCAATTAAAAATGGGAGTTAGAGAATGATACCAAAACCGATGAAGGTTCATCTCTAGTTCTCCAAACCCATGGTGGTCCTCCCACCAAATCTCCTTGAGTGTGAAGCATCCAAATGATTCTTTTTTAGGCTTAGAACGCATCCACCTCAAGGCACCCAAAACTCTCACGTGATGCGAGAGCCTCCACCTACATCAAAAATCAAAGAGGTGGATCTTGGTACCCATTTCCTTGTGGGTCCACGGGGGTTAGTATCTCTCCTAACCCAAACAAGATTAGTTGCTAAATTTTCAAAATGTAAACGATCATAGCAAAATCTAGCAAGGTGGCCTTTTCGACCACAATGTGTACATGTGTACACATGAGCATACATGTCATGTTTGTGTTCGTGGAAAGCATGTGTATGCCGTGTAGGGTGTGCATGCATAGTTGGAACTTGTTTCTTGCGAACCAAGGTTTCCAATCGTGAATGATTCAATGTGCATTGGCTCAAAGTGGAGCCCAAACATTCAACATTTTTCTTCAAAACATTTATATCATTTTCTATGCTAGAAGACAAAGTGGAGCATGCTATAGATGTGCAAGAAGTAGAAGCTACACTAGCATGACAAACATGAATATCAATATCATTTTGCAAAGATTTATTTTTATTCAAAACCAAATCCAATTCTTTTGTTATGAAATCAATTTCATTTTTCAAAGAAAGATTTTCTTTAAAAACAAGATCCAATCTAGAAGACAAAACTTCATTGTGTTCTACAACATCATCACAATCATTTTTGTTTTTCAAAACTTCAATTTCTTTTAAAGCAATTTCAAGTTGAGATTCAAGTGAGTCACGTTCACTAATAATCTCTTCTTTCTCTTGCAAAACCGATTCAAAAGTTGAACATAAATCCTTTAATTCTTCTTTTAAGTCAAAATGTTTCTTTTTCAAAATCTCATGTTTTTCCATAAAATTTTCAAGTTTAGAAGCAAGGTCAACATTCAAATTTTGAACTTCAAAACAACCATGGCAATATGAACTAGAGCTATCATCTATTTGAGAGTCCGATTGTACCTCATGGGAGTCATTCCCATATGCCATAAAACAAGGCTCTTCGGATACATCTCTCATAGATCTCCTCATATTGTTAATGATCCTTGGAAGCTCCGGAGATGTCAAGACGCTCCAAACTGCAAAAGCCAAATCAAAACTATCAAAAACAAGTAAAAGATTATTATCAAAAGATGCTCTAAGTGTTTTAAGTGCAAGTGCATTGGCCTTCTTATGCTTGCTACTATTAGGGAGGGTTTCTATAGTGATGGCTTGATAAACTAGATGACCTAGAGTTTTTAAATGCCTAGTCATGTCCAC
Organism: Agave tequilana; assembly: GCA_038442645.1. NCBI lineage: Eukaryota > Viridiplantae > Streptophyta > Magnoliopsida > Asparagales > Asparagaceae > Agave > Agave tequilana. The sequence continues at coordinate 41,505 of JAVJIF010009699.1, forward strand.
CTTCCAAGCATCAAGTCTAAAATGGTCAAACATAGGAGGGCTAGCCATGAGTGCAAACTAATATGTGTGCAAATGATAATGCAAATGAAGATTAGCAAACCAAGATCTTGACTCCTAAGTGGTTAAACCTAAATATCAGGAGCACTAGCTCTGATACCAATTGAAATCACCTAGAGGGGGGTGAATAGGTGATATAGCTAATCTATGAACTAAATGCGGAATTAAAAAACTTAATACAATTTACACTCAAGTGCTATCAACAAGTGATGCACACAACCAAGCCAAGCAAATATGAATGAGCAATATAAGTAATTGCAAGGCACAAAGTAAAGAGAGAGATAGAGAGAGAGTCAATGGATCAAGCGCAAACAACAAGATGTGTTTCGAGGTTCGAGCACCCAGCTCTACATCCCCGCCTTCGACACACGAAGGATTTCCAATCCACTAGCTTGTCCACAAAGGACTCCCACAAAGGGAACCTCCACCGAGGATTTGGGGCAATCACAATTACAAGGAGTTCCCAACTCCCTTCCTTACAAACACAACCTCCTCCTTGAGGCACTCCTCCAATCCAACAAACAATCACCTCACAACTTGAGGGATTAGAACCAAGCTTACACAAAACACCTCACAACCCAAGTTGCACAACCTCCTCAACACAATGAGGGAAATGGCACAAAGCAAGAATTGGGTTTACAACTTAGTGGTTTCAAACAACAACCACAAAACAATCTCTTTTTCCCACACAAAATCCTATAGAGAAGATAGTAGATTTTAGCTCAAGTGTGGAGAAAACCAATGGAATGGAAATCAGAATCACAAAGAAAAATCCTTGGGAAATCAATAGAAATCAAGATGGTGAAGTTCAATCAAAAGCTTTTCCCAAAAACCCTCTTCTTTGATTTTCCAAACCCTAGCAAAAACACCAAAAGATTGTTCAATTCAGTTCAAAAACTTCTTTTAATTGCAGCAAAAACACCAGAGAGTATGGAAAAATTCGCACAAAAAATCTTAGAGAAAAACTCTTGCAAATGGGGTATTTATAGGCAGAATTGGAAACTAGCCGTTGGCAGCTATTTTTGCCAGTTTTGCCCTGTCGGTCGACCGGTCGGTCGACCGCCCAACGTTCGAATTTTTGAACGTTGTAATACCCGGTCGACCGCCCGGTCGACCCAAACTAACAGAGAGCAAGTCTGCTCTCAGTCGGTCGACCGCTCGGTCGACCGGCTACAAGAGTAGCCAGCGTGCACGTCCTCGTGCACGTCGGTCGACTCGGACGGTCGACCGGCTACAGGTTCGGTCAACCGACCACGCCTGGCAGACAGCAAATAGCCCAGAAAAACAGGGGTAAAAATATTGTAATAAATCCTTTTAAATCTTGTAAAAATCTCCAAAAATAGTTTTAACATTTTGCATTGATATATAAACATGTGATAACAGTTTTGACTCAAATATCAATCAATGTGAACTATTTTTGTACCTTGTCATTTTTACCAGAAACCAAAACTTGTATTTTCTATAACTTGGAATAGAAAATACGTTTTGTCTAAAAACTCATCCAAATATAAAACATGATATTTAAACACTTTTGAAGCATGATGCATATTGATAGAAATTCATGAAACATATACATATCATAGTTTTTGTCATTAATACCAAAATATATGTTTTGATAGAAATACCAAAACATAAAACACATGAAATAGAATATCAAACTAAGTTTCTTTAAATAGTTGAAGCATGCATGTATATAGAACAAATCTAATATACATTAAACCATGTAAACTTGTTTTGATATAAACTCTATTCATGTAAACCAAGATCGGTTAAACCAAAAACCGAAAACCAATATTCAAAACATGAAACGTGTGTGTATTGTGAACTTGAGCTTATCATACTATACTAATCTTTGCAATTAGGATCTAAACACAAAACTAAACTATGGATACCTAAGTCTTCTTGTAGAGCGCAATCTCCAAGTCTTCTTGTAGAGCGCAATCTCCAAGTCGGCTTGATCCAAAACTCCTTGATTCGCCGAGCAAGTGCTATATATGATCTTTGACGCTCGGGCTCTTGAATCAACATGTGAAAGATGTGTGGAAGCTTTCACCAACTAATATCTTGTTAAATATCTGAAACTTAAACATTGCAAGATTATTAGTACACATAACTACATGAGTTAATCATCATCAAAACTTAGAGTGGAAGGCCTTTGGGCCAACACAAATAAGATAACAAAAATAAATGCCCAAGGTACCTATGAATAGTCCCGATGAGGACTCTCCTATGTAACGCCAAGACACTCTCGAGTACTACGGTACGCGGATCTCCAAATCTGGGCACGCAAACCCAGGGTCGTCAGAAAGCGACCTAGTGAGTGGTAAAATGAAGGAGGCAGTAATATATACAATAGTAATACAAGCACGATAATAATATATAGTACATGAGTTTGGACTAGTGATACCATATAATAAGGATATATAACAGTAGAAATAGATAAACAGGAAAGTGCAAAGAGATAAACATGTCGTCTACCATCACTACTTAGCCGTTTATCATCGGGTCATGTCTATAGGCGTATCCAGTTTATCGAATAAATGGTGACGTGATAGAAATGAATATGCAGTGATGTAAATGAACATGCAGGTGGGCATATGCAATATAATCACTATACGGTGTGGTGTATATACAGTAATGATGTCTACTATACAGAAAGCATAATATATGCAATACAGAACATGCGTCGTATGCCCTGCAATGCAGAACATGCGTCATATGCCATCACAGACAGTATAACATATGCCAGGTAAAGTAACAAGTATACAGGTAACATGATATCGGATAAAGTAGCATGAACAATAACAAGATAGCATACAGGTATCAGGCATGTCATGTGATTTATACAATAGTAGCAATCAGTACCACTTGGTATTACAATCACTCTCTTCCAGTGTCCATACCACTGGCAGTTCATACTGGAGCCCGCACTCCAGTCGAACCCATCCGGACATAGCCTACGGGTACCATTATCCAAACGAGAGAGTGACCAAATAACAAGTGTTCCCGACGTCACTATTGTGTATACTGTTTTATTATGTTAATTGGAAACCCATGGTCGAGGAGTTCTTATCGGGTGGGTGTATCCCGTACATACCCGGGACAACGACCTTATCAAATCCCTGGCTGCTGAGACTAGGGCCAGTCCGCTAGAGCTGTAACATGTAACATGAGTAACAGATGGTAGCCAGCACTACCCCGTCCCCTGCAGTGGGACGAACAATGGATCCAGACATCCACCCGATATGATCTAATCAACCGTCAAGTCTCCCCCATACCCAAGTTATCATTATTATCTGATATGTCAAGTATACAGTGTAACAAGAACACATACATTACATGATACGGGTAACATAATAACTGGACCTGAGCTCTGTTGATAGCTGTTGATCGAGTTTCACCTGCACAAAAAATAAACAAGTTTAGATTTAAGAACAAGTTGTGCAAGTGCTCAATACTAATCCGCGGTAGCAGGGCTATGCGGGTCGTGATCCTCAGGGAGGGACTGCGATGGAAGCGTTAAGCAAGTTTCTCTAAAGTTTTTATTTTTATTAGTTAAGTTAGAAAGATAGCGGTATTTACAATGGTCGGAAAAGAATATGGAGATGAGTTATGATTTAATCTACAAAAAGAAAAGAAAAGAAAAGAAAAGAAAAGAATACTTACTTGAGTTTGGTTGAAGAAAAACGTGAAAACCTTACATGTTCTACCTTGCTTAGGAGGCGTTCCACGAATAGATCATAAACTCGAGCTCAATCCCTGTGCACATTATATCGTCAAGCATATCAAGAACGAAGTGATGCATAGCTTGGAGGAGAACGTCTTCATGAACTATCGCTGGTTCTCACATAGCTTAGTTATACTTGCTTTTGAAATCCACTTGCATGTTCATCAACAACCACAAGAGATCACAGAGAAAAAGAAAGGAAAACAAAAAGAAAAATAAAATATAAGAACAATGAACAAAAGAAAAATAATTACCTTTATTGCTTTAATCAATGGCAGAGAAGAGAAGATACATTGGTGTCACGCTCAACATAAGCCTCTCTCTCTTGAAAATAAAAAGAAAAACCTAACTACAACCTAGAAGAAGACTAAAACCTAGCTTTTTGGCCCTTGGCTCGCCTCTGGACGCTCTGTACGTTACACTGCAGGGGGTATTTATAGGTGCAGAAGGTCGAAGAGTCCCGGATAAAGTCGCCCACGAAATCTGGTATCCAGATAACATCAAAGTGCCGCAAAATTGCGGCTTTTGCCGCAATTCTGCGGCACTACAGTAGCTTCTGGCCACGCGCTTTGGCGCGTGGCCTCTCCTGGTCCGTCCATCTGGGCGCCTGCTTCTAGAAGTGTGATCCTGGCTCTTTATATTGGGATTTCGATGTAACTTGGGAATCAAGTTATCTAGATTTTGAATTATCCCAAATCTTTTATCCACGAATTTCCTTCTTATCTTTGGCTTTTATGCTCATCCTGCAAGAGTTTAGGGTTGGGTAGAATTCTATCCTTCCCTCATCTTTAATAATTGCAACTTTAGCCCTTGTGTATTTGCACTTTGACAATTGATATTTGCACTTTTGCACTTGGGCTTTAAATGTGGGCTTTTGGGCTCTTTTTAGGCTTTAATTCTTTCTTTTTATTATTTCGAGGCCTGCACATAATAAATCACAAAATATTAATAAATGTGCAGAATTAAATGAATAAATATGAAAATGTGATGGTAAATGTTATGATAAAAATGCACTTTTCACTACCAATCAATAGCATAGAACAATATAACGGAAACGTGAACAATATAACGGGAACAATATACGGGAAACATGAACAATAGATGTGGAAGTCCACATATAGCATATCAACAGCTCTCATATCCAGTATCGGGAATATCCATATCATTGTAACAGGAATCAATCATATAACATGAATACGGGAACATGGAATAATAATACATGTAATATGAACGGGGAATCATATGACAAGAATAGAGAAATCATACATGCATTGGTAACAGGGCTATGGAAACATGACATACATGTGTAACAGTGATATGTAAACATGACATGCAGGTGTAACAGTAATATGTAAACATGACATAATATGAAATGCGGTAGTCTGTGCATTGGTCTATCTGTGTACTAGTGGAACATATATGTGTAGCAAGAATCCGTGTCATATCTATATGTGATAGTGGTAATAATAGTGGTCAGTGTATCATACCATATCCAGTGAACTACGGTATCCGTGTAAGGAGGATATCAGTGCATGTACTAATGGTGTCTAGCAGTCATGTCTAGTGACAGTGTAGTGTCGTCAAGTATCGTGAATCAGTATACATGTGACGATAGTTATCTAACTGTGAGCTACTACATGAAGTGATCGTATCCACTAATATGGTGACCTAGCGGTCCGTGAGTCAGTGGCGGTACAGTCATGATATCTTTGTCCGAGTTGTCTATGTCTGTATGTCTTGATTACCTCATATTAAATTAGGAAATACCTAACAATCTTCTAGGTGATTCCTAATTCAATGACCGTCCAATCATGACCAGTGAATAATGAATAATTACCGTCTTTTATCCATAATTACGATATATCAAGTAATGTCACTAAATATGGTAAAATATAATTTATAGAAGAAAAACACTCACAAACTAGCCATAGGGAGGTAGCTCTCTTCCCCACGATCGCAACGGATCCAGAATCGTCCGAATCGGAGTCCGGATGCTCCTGATATCGCCCGAATACTAAAAATAATACAAAAGGGTTAATTATGTAATAACTAAAAAGATTCAGGGGGCTATTGGTAATTTTACAAGGGCCTAAAAGTAATTTATAATGTTACAGGGGCTAAACTGTAAGTTTACCTTTAACGGGTCGGGTCCGGGTATAAACAGGTCGGGTTTGGGTTTGAACCCACACCCAAACCCACTTGGGTTTTTTACCTAATAGAAGCAATAGCAGCAGCAGCCTTGAGCTGCTGCTGCCGCCCACTCGCGGCCGCCGCCCGGCCGCTCGGCCGCGAGGCCGCCCCGCCGGCGCAGCCTGTCTCGCCGGCGCGGCTACCCAGCCGTCGCCGGCGCTTCCCCGGTACCGCTCCGGCGCTCATGGCCACCGGGGCCCATCCGCAAGAGAGAGGGAGAGGAATAGAGGCGGCGGCCAGGTCTGGCCGCCTCGCCGGCGGTCGCCTGGCCGGCGACTGCGCCTGCGCGGCCTGGCCGACGGTGTAGTCAAGGTCGGGCTCCCCCCCTTCGTTGGGTTTGTACAGAGAGAGAGGGAGAGAGAGAATTGGGGAAAAAGAGGGAAAGAGAAGAGAGAGAGAGAAGCGAGAGAGAGAACTTGGAGAGAAAGAGAAAGAAAATCCCAGGAGGAGAGAGAGAAGGAGGGATTTTAAAAAGGAGAAAGGCGGTGGGTTTGATTGAAAGAGGCGGTGGGGATTTCTCTGGAGGATTGGAGAAGAGGAAAGAAAAGAAAGAAAAAGAAAAAGAATTTAAATAATTAATTTAATATTATTTTAATAGGGTCAAATTTTGACTAACTCCGAACGATGCCCAAAATTACAAAAAATAGGGAATATTATCCTGAGACTTAAAATGAAGACAGTTTATAGAAACTCAATCCAGTTTACCAATTAAAAATCTTGGAGTGTCTCACCGATACGGGCGACACCGGTTTGGCCGGATTTTCGATAAATTTAGAAAAATTCTCAAAAATACCCGAACGTAGAGAATACGATTTTAAGACTCATGGAGAAAGCAGATTCCCAAAATTCGATTCCGTTTGTGAGATAAAAATCGTAAAGCAGATTATCGGTATCGGTCGACACCGACTACGGAGATCCTCCAAAATAATCCAGAAAATTTCCAAAAAATCCTGAAAAATCTAAAATATTAGAAAATGATTTTTAAAACTGAAATCAGGTCAATCAAAATACTACAGAGGTCAAATCAATTTTTGTACGTCGTATCGGGTACTGATACGGTGATACGTACACCGGGGAGCAGGGGGTTACATTTCTCCCCACCTTACAGAAAATTGCGTCCTCGCAATTTCAATCAGGTGTGAGAATAAGATTTTTAACCCCAGGCTGAAATGTTACGGTTCCACAACACTTCCGCTGCGCACTCTGCTATCTAGAAGGAACCCGGGATGGAGAAGTATGGTAGTGAACTAATCCGAACGGATGGGAAGCAAGACGATGCAAGGAAAGCGAGGAGAAATCGGATGTTCAGGTTGACAACTGGAAGGAAGGAAGGAATATAAGAGAGTCAAGGAATGAATCGTCAAGGTCATGGTATTCTTGTACTCGTTGCTGGAATGCCCAAATTCAGATACAGATAATCTTGAATCTGAATCTGACTGTACTATTGGTAAGAGCCCGAGTATAGACCCAGGTGGTTACCCACACCAGGTGTGAAACCTAGGCTCTGATACCAAAAATGTAACGCCCCGATCCCGCAGGTACGGGGACGTTATGGCGACGTACATACGCAAGGCGGAAAACCCCACGTACGTACGCTAAGACTCAATACAGTACATACCCTCCATAGATACATGAGGTCCAGCATAAAAGCAGTACAAGAATACCTGCAGAAAGAGGTCAGCGATCATAACAGATATGAAAAATGGGAACAAATAAGATAACAGAAATAAATGCCCAAGGTACCTATGAATAGTCCCGATGAGGACTCTCCTATGTGACGCTAAGACACTCTCGAGTACTAGGGTACGCGGATCTCCAAATCTGGGCACGCAAACCCAGGGTCGTCAGAAAGCGACCTAGTGAGTGGTAAAATGAAGGAGGCAGTAATATATATAATAGTAATACAAGCACGATAATAATATATAGTACATGAGGTTGGACTAGTGATACCATATAATAAGGATATATAAACAGTAGAAATAGATAAACAGGAAAGCAGTGCAAAGAGATAAACATGTCGTCTACCATCACTACCTAGCCGGTTATCATCGGGTCATGTCTATAAGCGTGTCCAGTTTATCGAATAAATGGTGACGTGATAGAAATGAATATGCAGTGATGTAAATGAACATGCAGGTGGGCATATGCAATATAATCACTATACGGTGTGGTGTATATACAGTAATGATGTCTGCTATACAGAAAGCATAATATATGCAATGCAGAACATGCGTCGTATGCCCTGCAATGCAGAACATGCGTCATATGCCATCACAGACAGTATAACATATGCCAGGTAAAGTAACAAGTATACAGGTAACATGATATCGGATAAAGTAGCATGAACAATAACAAGATAGCATACAGGTATCAGGCATGTCATGTGATTTTACAATAGTAGCAATCAGTACCACTTGGTATTACAATCACTCTCTTCCAGTGTCCCATACCACTGGCAGTTCATACTGGAGCCCGCACTCCAGTCGAACCCATCCGGACATGGCCTACGGGTACTATTATCCAACGAGAGAGTGACCAAATAACAAGTGTTCCCGACGTCACTATTGTGTATACTGTTTTATTATGTTAATTGGAACCCATGGTCGAGGAGTTCTTATCGGGTGGGTGTATCCCGTACATACCCGGGACAACGGCCTTATCAGATCCCTGGCTACTGAGACCAGGGCCAGCCCGCTAGAGCTGTAACATGTAACATGAGTAACAGATGGTAGCCAGCACTACCCCGTCCCCTGCAGTGGGACGAACAATGGATCCAGACATCCACCCGATATGATCTAATCAACCGTCAAGTCTCCCCCATACCCAAGTTATCATTATTATCTGATATGTCAGTATACAGTGTAACAAGAACACATACAGTACATGATACGGGTAACATGATAATTGGACCTGAGCTCTGTTGATAGCATAGAACAATATAACGGAAACGGGAACAATATAACGGGAACAATATAACGGGAAACATGAACAATAGATGTGAAAGTCCACATATAGCATATCAACAGCTCTCATGTCCAGTATCGGGAATATCCATATCATTGTAACATGAATCAATCATATAACATGAATACGGGAACATGGAATAATAATACATGTAATATGAACGGGGAATCATATGACAAGAATAGAGAAATCATACATGCATTGGTAACAGGGCTATGGAAACATGACATACATGTGTAACAGTGATATGTAAACATGACATGCAGGTGTAACAGTAATATGTAAACATGACATAATATGAAATACGGTAGTCCGTGCATTGGTCTATCTGTGTACTAGTGGAAGATATATGTGTAGCAAGAATCTGTGTCATATCTATATGTGATAGTGGTAATAATAGTGGTCAGTGTATCATACCATATCCAGTGAAATACGGTATCCGTGTAAGGAGGATATCAGTGAATGTACTAATGGTGTCTAGCAGTCATGTCTAGTAACAGTGTAGTGTCGTCAAGTATCGTGAATCAGTATACATGTGACAATAGTTATCTAACTGTGAGCTACTACATAAAGTGATCGTATCCACTAATATGGTGACCTAGCGGTCCGTGGGTCAGTGGCGGTACAGTCATGATATCTGTGTCCGAGTTGTCTATGTCTGTATGTCTTGATTACCTCAATTAAATCAGGAAATACCTAACAATCTTCTAGGTGATTCCTAATTCAATGACCGTCCAATCATGACCAGTGAATAATGAATAATTACCGGCTTTTATCCATAATTACGATATATCAAGCAATGTCACTAAACATGGTAAAATATAATTTATAAAAGAAAAGCACTCACAAACTAGCCATAGGGAGGTAGCACTCTTCCCCTCGATCGCAACGGATCCAGAATCGCCCGAATCGGAGTCCGGATGCTCCCGATATCGCCCGAATACTAAAAATAATGCAAAAGGGTTAATTATGTAATAACTAAAAAGATTCAGGGGGCTAATGGTAATTTTACAGGGGCCTAAAAGTAATTTATAATGTTACAGGGGCTAAACTGTAAGTTTACCTTTAACGGGTCGGGTCCGGGTATAAACGGGTCGGGTTTGGGTTTGAACCCACACCCAAACCCACTTGGGTTTTTACCCAATAGAAGCAACAGCAGCAGCAGCCTTGAGTTGCTGCTGCCGCCCACTCGCGGCCGCCGCCCGGCCGGCGAGGCCGCCTCGCCGGCGCGGCTGTCCAGCCGTCGCCGGCGCTTCCCCGGCGCTGCTCCGGCGCTCATGGCCGCCGCCTCTATTCCTCTCCCTCTCTCTCTTTCTCTTGCGGATGGGCCCCGGCGGCCCGGGGAAGCGCCGGCGATGGCTGGGCAGCCGCGCCGGCGGGGCGGCCGGGCGGCGGCTGCGAGTGGGTTGTGATGAGTGTCTATTGATGCATGAGTTGTGATGTGATTAGAATTGTGATAGGACTAGAATTGTGATGAGACTGGAACTGTGGTTAGACTAAAATTACTGCCACACTAGAATTACTGTTAAGCTACAACTATACTATGACTATAGCTACACTACAACTACTGCTATGCCACAATTACATCCACACTAGATTTCTAACTACACTAGAACTACCATTACACAATAATTATACTAAAATTAAACTACTAAAAATAGAAAAGAGAAAGGCTGAGGAAAGCTTCTTTGCGATCACTCGTGTAGAAGATGCCAAGCCACAAACTCCATCACCGTGGACTTTAGTGAAGAGAAGAGATCTATCTCACCCGTAAATGATTCCATCGGCCAAGGCCCAAAATTTAAGAGCCCTAGCCTTTCGGAGCCTGATAGGGTTTTGTCTGAGATCTCTGTCTATTTTGATGTGTATTGAAAGAGGCCGAAAATAGTTATTTATGTAGGTGCTTGAGGGGGGAGATTCATGGAATGCGAGCAATGTGAAAGCAATTTCTGAGGACTAGACGACACTGGCACTGCCATCCGGATCCTTAGAATATTCAAAAATGGTGGTTAGCGCAGACTAGCTCGAAGAGAGGCGGTTTGGTGGGCCCAAGGAACTGGACGGCACTGGCACTGTCGTCCGGCCCAGAAATTAATATTCTGATAATTTCTTGGCGCGAAAAAGAAGAAAATAGGGAAGGTGTGTAGGGAGAGAGGAGATAAAACAGATAGGGAAATATAGCACAGAGACCGAAAGTCAAAGGGAGAAAGAACAGCGCATGCAGCAGGTCAAGACAGGTCCCGGTCGACCGCCCAGTCGGCGGTGGACAAGGCAGGTCGACCGCCCAGTCGACCGGTGTACAAGACGTGCATAGGTATGGCTCGGTCAACAGTGGCAAAGGAGCGTTCGACTGCCCAGTCGACCGACTACTCTCGGTTGATCCCGGTCGACCGGGCCCGTCGACAGAGGACAAGGATCGGTCGACCGGGCCGGTCGACTGGCAGAAGCGTTTTGACTCCTTTCTGGATTCAGACTCATTTTCTTTTTTGGGGTCGAATCCAATCAGGGTTTCCTGAATCCTTGAGTCTCTGTGTCTATAAATAAGGGCTAGAGCCCTCATGTATTGAATAATTAGAATTCCTAGAAAGTATCCCTCTGTATTAGTTTGTATTGATTGTTGAATCAATAAAAAACTCTCTCTCCTTTGCCCTAAGGACATTGGCAAATTGTCGAATCTTGAAAAATACTGTGTTGATTTGCTTTCTCTATTGTTTCTCTATTCTTGTCGTGTTGGGTACATCTCTGGCTGCATCTATCTCTGTCTGGTTGGTAGATTTCTCAGAGAGTTTGTTGCCCAGGCACGCGTAACAAGTGGTATCAGAGTATCCCAGGTTTGTCATGGGATCGTGTGTTGATTCTAAGGGTATCAGTTGCTCTTCGGCAGAGATTGTGTGTCGACCTCGGAGCAGCGTTGGGACTGTTTGTGGGATCGTGGTCGATCTCAAAATAGCGTATGGATTGCTCGAGGAATCAATTCGGAGGAGTAGATTGCTTCATAAACTCTTTGAGGGTTTCGCGTGAAGGTAAAGATCCTATCTTTTATCTAGTTTTTTTTTATCTAACTCTATTTACTTCTGTATTGCTTTGAGGAAACATTTGAGAATATGGCTGGAGATAGTTCATCTACGGTGAAATCCGTGAATCCACATCCGTTGAGGTTCGATGTGGTGAAGTTCGACGGAAAGAACAACTTCGGTATGTGGAGATGTTAAGTGATGGATGTACTGCCGGCATCAAACCTCAAAGACACTCTATGGTTAGAGAAGAAACGCAATTCAACTACTGAAAAAGATTGGGACAAGATGAACCGGACGGCGTGTGGCTTGATAAGGTCTTGTTTGATACAAGACATTAAGTATCATGTGTTGCATGAAACAACTGCGAGACAGCTGTGGGAGATCCTGAAGAAAAAGTATCTGACGAAAAGCGTCAAATCGTAGTTGTAGTTGAGGAGTAAGCTTTATCGTTTCCATATGAAGAGAGGATGCTCCATTACCGAACACATGAATAGCTACACAAAATTTCTTACAGACCTAGTTAATGTGGATGTGGAGATCGATGAAGAAGATAAGGCGTAATTCTAAATTCTCTTCCTGAAGAAGAGTATGAGACCTTTGCTCTTACATTGATCAATAGAAGAAAATCTCTTAACTACAATGATGTGTCTTCTGCTCTTGTGAATTATGAAGTAAGGAGGCAGAACAGACTGTGTTCTTCAAGGAGCACAATAGTAGAGACATTGGCGGTAAGAGATAGGAGTTCCAATCGGAAGGGAAGAGGTGATCAGGAAAGATTGAAGTCTAGATCAGGCTTCAGAGATCTGAAGAGGAATCAGTGCACCTTATGCAAGGAGCTAGAGCACTGAAAAGTTGATTATCTGAAGGCCAAAGGTAAGAAGAAGGAACCGATGACCGAGGCAAATCTCGCACAGGTGGACAGTACTCATGCCAATACTTCACAAGCGGATGGATCGGATTCAGACTTATTGATATTCTCTTTCTCTATTACTACTCCTACTATTGGTTACTCAAATAATGTTGAGTGGATCTTAGATACAGGAGTTACCTATCATGTGTGTCCCAACATGGACTAGTTTTCTAGCTTTGAGAAGTTAGATGAACGTTTTGTCGTCATGAGTGATGATTATCCATGTAATATGGAAGGATAGGTATAGTTTATATCAAGATATTTGATGGGATAGTACAAGAATTGAAGGAGGTGAGATATGTGCCTCAACTCAAAAGGAATCTTATCTCTGTTGGTACTTTAGAAACGTTGGGTGTTGTGGTATCTATACGAGATGGTATTCTCAAGATGACCAAAGGCTCAATGGTAGTTATGAAGGGCGTCCGTCGGAAGAATCTCTACTACTTGAAGAGTAGTACAATTACAGGTCAGGTAGAGAGTTCTATTTCTTTAGATAATGTTTGCACACAGGTCTGCAAGATGAAGGTTGGACACGGAGGTGAAAAGTCTTTGCAAGCTCCAGCAAAGAAGGGATCATTGGAAGGTGCTACTACCTGCAACTTGGAATTGAGTGAACACGGCGTTATGGACAAGAAGATGGTGAAATTCAGCACCACTACTCACCACTCTGAAGGTCTTCTTGATTGTATTCACGTAAGTATTTGGGGACCTACTAAGACTGCATCACATGGAGATCATAGGTACTTTTCTCTTTTATTGATAATTTATCTAGGAATTGTTGGATATATCCCATGAGACAAAGGTGTGAAGCCCTAAATATGTTGGTGAAGTGGAAGGAAATAATGGAGAAGCAGACTGGTAGGAAGATTAAGGAGTTATAAATTGGTAATGTTGAAAGATACAATAACCAATTCTTACGATTTGGCCAGAACACTAGTATTGGTACTCACTTCACAGATGGAATGCTTGGGTTGGCTAAGAAGTTTCTTGCTGGAGAAGGCTCGGTGGTTGTTGTCTAATGCACGATTAGACAAATCGTTTTGAGTTGAGGCGATTGTGTATGCTAGCCATCTCATAAATGGATTGTCATCGACTGCGATAAGAGGTAAAACTCCACTGGAAGTGTGCTCTGATAAAGCTACTCATGGTCTTGATTTACTGGGGAATTTAGAAGTCCGGTCTACTTTAGTGCAAAAGATGGCATGGTGAATCCGTGAGCAAAAAAGTTTGTGTTTTTCGGTGTCAAAAGAAATATGAAAGGTTACAAGTTATGGCACCCCGAAAATAAGAAGATCGTGTTGAGTCAGTATGTCATATTTGATGAGACTTCAGTGTTGAAGTCTACCGTCTCTCAGCGGGTGGAGAGGATGAAGACCAAGGAAGTATCACAGCGGGTGGAGGTTAATACTACTCCACCATCTCTAGTTGGTTCGGTATCAGTGAAGACTTTACTAGATGACACCGGGTGAAGATCGTGTAGCCAGTTTTGATGCTGAACAGGTTGACGACATTTATAAGAATATCGAATTATTTGTAGCCATTAGAACCAAGATAAAACCACGAAAGTAGGTGAAGAAGCATAAATCTCAAGCTTGTGATCGCAACAAGCTCAAGTTGAAGGCCATTGTTCTCCATGACGGTAGTAAGGAGGTTCATATGACTCAGCCAGATCGATTCGTTACTGAAGATTCAATCATAAGTGCTTGAGCTTGATGGAGCTCATTTAAATAAACTACGGTTAGCTTGATCCATTGAGTAAGGTATGTAGGCAGCCGTAAAGGCGCAGCCATTTGGTGATGCAACCCGTATGAAGCTATTTAGGTTCTTGAGAAGCTGATTGAGACTTTACGTAGAGGTGAAGAGTTGGAATTCACGTAGAGGTGAAGAGTTGGACTTCCCGTAGAGGTGAAGCATTGTGATCTCGATGAACAGTTGATCTTCTGATGAGAAGATGATTAAACTTACATAAGGGGGTGTGCATCCAGTTTGCTAAAGCGATGATGGTTTTTGATGTGCTCTACTCAAATTTGGTTGGACCGTCTCGAAAACATGTGAACTGGAGAGAGCCAGTCAGTTGGAGAGTCAGTGTTGACTCATGATGAGTTCTTGAGGTAATTTAAATAGAGTTCCATGAAGTTGCTGAGTGGGAGACACGTTCGTTGGTCGGCTCGTATGGTATTTCTGTTCAGGTGAAGTGATAGGAAGGCATGTATGGTGCATTCTATTTGGATAGCTGAGCTGAAGTTGAAAGCTTATACTTGATATTGGAGTTTGGTGAGAGTTGCAGGTGGCAATGTCAAACTCAATTTGGATCTGGTCAGATCAGTGGAAATCAATTGTACGTGTACTGGTGATTCGTTTGAAGGAACACGTTTGTCTGTTGGCCAAGTCGAGATCTGTGTCGATTTCGCCGAGATCGTGTGTCAATTTCGTTCGGAGCGCTCAAGTCGAGATCGTGGGTCAATTTTTGCCGAGATCATGTGTCGATTTCGCCAGGTGTTCGTTGGAGTTCGACTCAGATTTGAAAAATCTTCACCGAGGTGGAGAATTGTAGGGAGAGATGAGATAAAAGAGATATAGAAAGATAGCACAGAGACCAGAATCAAAGGGAGTAAGAACGACAGATGCAGCAGGCCAGGAAAGGTCCTAGTCGACCGCCTGGTCGACCGGTGGACAAGGCCGGTCGACCGCCCAGTCGACCGTGTGCACGACGTGCACAGGTATGGCCCGGTCAACCGTCCAGTGAACCGTGGCAAAGGAGCGGTCGACCGCCCGGTCAATCGACTGAAAGATGCTATTTTGACTCCTTTCTGGATTCGAACTGCTTTTCTGTTTTGGGGTCGAATCCAATCAGGGTTTCCTAAATCCCTGAGTCTCTGTGTCTATAAATAAGGGCTAGAGCCCTCATCTACTGAATAATTGGAATCCCTAAAAAGTATCCGTCTGTATTGATTTGTATTGATTGTTGAATCAATAAAAATATCTTTCTCCCTTGCTCCGACGACGTAGGAAAATTGCCGAACCTCGTTAAATACTGTGTTGGTTTGCTTTCTCTATTGCTTATCTGTTCTTGTCGTGCTGGGTACATCTCCGACTGCATCTGTCTCTATCTGGTTGGTGGATTCCTCAGAGAGGTTGTTGCCCAGGCGCGCTCAACAAGGTGACTATGGGTCCCACCTTCAGGGACCAGCCGACAGTAACAATGCCATCCGATCTAAAGGAATTTGGAAAAAAAAGAAAAAGAAAAGAAAAGAGAAAAAGGGAGCGGTCGTGGGGCCCACCCCCAAGCAACCGGATGGTAGTGGTATTGTTGTCCGGTCTAAAGGGAATTTGGGAAATAAAGAAAAAGAGGAAAAGGGATCGGCCCATGGGGCGCACTCAACGACACTGGCAATATCGTTCGTGCCAAGAAAACCCTAAAAATAGGGGAAAATATTAGAAAAATAGAAAGAAAGAAGAAAAAAAAAAAAAAACGTATGGAAGCCTAGTGTGTGTGTGTGGTGTGGCGCGGTGTGTGTTGAGTAATGCAGATGATGGATTCCCAGACCCGTGAAATGGTCGAAAACGGGATATCAACACCAAACAGTTCCCCAAACAATGCCATGATGTCATTCCAAACTGTAATCCAAAACTCTTGAATAAAGAATGCAAGATATCCATCAGAACTTGGAGCTTTGTCTCCAGCCATAGATAAGATAACCTTCCTGACCTTTTCCTCATTAAATTCCTCTTTCAAATCCTCAGCATCCCGCTCTTCCATTGGATACTCTTTCATTGGATACAAAGTATTCCAATCCAGTTGCACTCTATTCAGTACTGTGTCTAAAATTAGACTTATAGAAGTTATAAAAGGCAAGGACCATCTCTTCTTGTTGTTCTAATAGCCTATCCTCTGCCTAAATTGAAACAATTTAGTTCTTCTACCATCAGCAATCTGTGAAAGTAAGAGAAGTTAGAGTCATCTTCTTTTAACCAATACACTCTTGATCTTTGCCTCCACATCACTTCTTCCTCTTTTAAAATATTATTCAATGTGTCCATAATATCATTTTTATCAGAGATGATTAGAAGTAAAAGCTTGGTTGTATAGTTTTTTAACTCATTGGAAATAGCATAGAAAAAGCAAAGTGGTCGACTGCATGTACACAACAACGCATAGTTGAAAAGGAGGAAGCAGTAGTCAACCACTCAGGAGTTGAAAAAGAAACAGAGTTTGCAATCGGTCAACCGCTCAGGTTCGGCATGAGATCGTTTATCGATTCTAAGAACATCGTAGTTTGTTTAGCAGAGATCATGTGTCGATCTCGAAGCGTTGTTGGGATTGTTCACGTGATCGTGTGTCGATCTTAGAACAACATTTTGAATTGCTCGTGGGATCAGATTCGGTGGAGTAGATCACTTTAAAAACTCATCTAGGATTTTACTTTGAGATAAAAGTTCTATCTTTATGTAATTTGGATCTATTTTTGTTTGATTTTTCACATTATGTTTGGCATCTTTTCGAGGACATATGAGTGGAGTTAATCAGTTTATGGTGAAAACCGTGAACCTGCACTAATCGAAGAGCGGTGTGTGAAAGTTTGATAGCACGAAAAATTGAAAAAGCAAGATAGATATTGAAAAATCCAGAAGTGATGGTCATGAAGAATCGAAAAAAACCCAGCGTGCTTACTGTAAGTTCAAAGCTCAAGATAACGAAAAAAGAGTCAAAATCAGAGTCCAAAATCATAATAGCGGTTGGTAATGTATCTGACTCATCTGGTTATTTACTTTACGTCACCCCTATTATTTGATATTCAGAAAAATCTGAGCGAATTTTGGATACGAGCGCTACCTATCACGTTTATCTCAAACGGGAGTGGCTTGCTAGTTTTGAAAAACTAGATGGAGGCTTGGAGATAATCGCCAACGATCACATATGCCAAATCAAAGGGATAGGTACAGTTTGCATCAAATTGTTTGATGAGTTGATAGGAGAGTTGAAGGATGTGAGATATATATCTTAGTTGAAAAAGAATTTGATTTCAATTAGAGTTTTGGAGGCGTAGGGCCTAAGAGGGACTTTTAGAGAAGGCGTTCTCAAGATATCCAGTAGCTCATTTATAGTTTTGAAGGGCATTCGATGTAACTTGTACTACTTGAAGAGTAGTGTAGTTCCTGAAAATTTAATAGCTTTAGAATATTTAAAAGACGACTCTACTAGGTTATGACAGATGAGGCTTAGACAAGTTAATTTGAATTTCTTGAAAGCATTTGCAAAGTAATGACTATTGGAAGGTGTATCTATGAAATTGATGAACATGGTGTTCTGGACAAGAAGATGAAGATAAAATTTGGTACCGCTACTCACCGCTCGGAAGATCTTCTTGATTGTATTCACGTTAATATTTGTGATCCTACCAAGACTGCATCACTTGATGGTCATCGATACTTTTATCTTTTTTATTGATAATTTATCTAAGCGTTATTTAGTATACCCTATGAGACAAAGATTTGAAGTCCTACACATATTGGTGACCTGAAAGAATATAATGGAGAAATAGACTGGTAAAAAGATCAAGATGCTCCAAGTTGATCATGTTGGGGAGTACAAGAATCAATTCCTATAATTTGGTCAGAACACTGGTATTGGTATTCACTTCATAATTAGAAAACATGGGGTGACTAAGGAGATGAACCATTCCTTACAGGAGAAGGTTCTGTGCTTTTTGTCAAATACATAATTTGACAAGTTTTTTTGGGCTGAGGCTTTGGAATATGTTATCCATCTCATGAATAGATTGTCGTCAACTGTTAGGAGGTAAAACTTTATTGGATATTTGGTTGAGTGGAGCTGCTCAAGACTTTGATTTGCTGAGGGTACTTGGATATCCGACCTATTTTAATGTTAAAGATGATAAGTTGAATCTGCGAGTAAAGAAGTTTATGTTTTTAGGTGTCAAGATGAATATGAACGACTATAAACTATAAAACCCCAAAAACAAGAAGATTTTGTTGAGTAAGTATGTCACGTTTGATGAGACTTTATTATTGAATTCTATCATCTCTCAACAGGTAGAGAAGTTGAAGACTACGAATGTATCCCAACAGGTGGAGGTTGATGCTACTCCACCATTTCCAGTTGGTTCAGTATTAGTTAGGATCTCACCGGATGGGAGATTGGGTGGAGATCATATAGCCGTGATGGATACAGAACAGGTTGAATTATTTGTAGAGAAAAAAATCAAGTTGAATCCACAAAAGTGGGTGAAAAAGCGTGAATCTCAAATTGGTGAGCTAGACAAGCTCATATTGAAGGACATTGTTCTTCATGACGGTATTGTTAAGGAGGTTTATATGACTCAGCTAGTTGGGTTCGTTGCTGTAAAGTCGATTTCTATTGGTTGAGCTCGGTGGAGCTCATTTAGATGAACTATGTGTAGCTTGATCCTGTTGGACATGGATACACAGGCAACCATAATGGTGCAACCAGTTGGATGAGTCAAAATTATTTGATTCATTATGTTCGGCTCAGATTTGAAAAATCTTCACCGAGGTGAAGAATTGTGCGAGAAGATCAAAATTAAAAGCTTGGTTGTAGAGTTTTTTAACTCATCAGAAATAGCGCAGAGGAAGTAGAGCGGTCGACTGCATGTGCATAGCCGTGTACAGCTGAAAAGGAAGAAGCAGTGGTCGACCACCCAAGAGTTGAAAAAACAGAGTTTGCCGCCTGGTCGACCTACCCGAGAAAACTATAAAGGATATTTGGGTTAGCGATAGACCACCCGGTCAATCGCTACATGAATCTGGTTGACCGTGCGGTCGGGTTCTGACTATTATGAGTTGGTTTCAAGTTTCTGTTTTTGAAATCGGATTTCAATTCGAATTAGATTTTCTTCTATTGATTATTCCTCTGACTATATATAGAGGGATATTCTCCCCATTGATTGTAACCTTTTATGAGAGGTGAATTGTATGTATCGGTTGTTGAATCAATTGTTGAGAATTCTAGGGTTAGTTTGTTTGGGAGAATTCTACAGCTAATTTGTGTAGATTCTCAATTTGGATCTTCAGATCAATTTCTAATCTTGTAACTCAATTGTTTAAATAAAAATCTTCTCCCTTCTACCCTGAGGACGTAGGCACATTGCCGAACCTCGTTAAATCATTTGCTTGCTAGCTTTTTCTCTTTTCGTGATATATTTGATGATTGAATCGGTCTTTTGTAATGCTGATCTTATTGATCGGTGTCGTCGATGTTTGTCACTGAAATCTCTCTGGAGGGCGTAGCAATTTTATGCTCAGTTTCCTCACTATATAGCAACGTGTCTTCTTTAATGTGCTCCTTACTCAACAAATCCTCCAATAACTTACTTTTACTAGCCTTAATGCTGTGAAAATGTTCTTTAGTGCACTATTTAATTCTTTTCCTTAGTAAACTCAATTACTTCATGATTCTTGCAGCAGCAGAACCCTGAACTTGAAATCTCTCACAAGCAAATAGAAATATGTTCTGAAAGTTGATTATTTACTTCTCTGACTAGTATGAGGAACCTTATTATCCCAATTATTATCAATGAAAAACCTGTCCAGCTTAGCAAATGAAGGAAATTCTCTTATGTTAGACCACCTAATTTGTCTGCCTCCAGAGGTAAATCAATAATCTCCAGTTCTCTGACGATATCACTAAACTCCTCAAAATCTTCGTCATGAGATCTTAAACCCTTCCTTTCAAGTTAAAACCACTTGCAATGCACCATGTAGCAACAAAATTTGATCTGAATCCCCTTAATTCATGCCATAAAACCTATCTTTCCCAAGCATAATGAGAACCATAAACATTAGTTATAGCCTATAAGGAATTATCCTTCACACCTTTAAGAACAACTGATAAAGAATGTTGCCCTCGGACTTCTGAGTGTTCC
Organism: Agave tequilana; assembly: GCA_038442645.1. Classification (NCBI taxonomy): domain Eukaryota; kingdom Viridiplantae; phylum Streptophyta; class Magnoliopsida; order Asparagales; family Asparagaceae; genus Agave; species Agave tequilana. The sequence continues at coordinate 62,274 of JAVJIF010009699.1, forward strand.
ACCCAGTAAGAGTGCCCCCTGAAAAGCCAATAGCATCAACTGACCTCTATTCAATGATCTGACTGTACCCTAATGATCTTAAAAAACTATCACTCAAACTGACCAATTTGGACTCTTTAAAACACATAACATCAATTTTATATATGCAAAAATCTTTAACACCTTCTCTCTTAATCTGATCCCCCAAACCCATTACATTCCAAGTCAAAATTATCATGTTAACAAATAACACCCAGGGGAGAAACACAGGCTAAAACGCATGTGCTCTCTCCCTTTCAATATCCTTGATCAAAACAATAACATCAAAATTATCTTCATAATGACCAGGGCTAAGCAATAAACCACAATTATCTCCTAAGTCTGTCATATCATCAGAAGGCATAGAATGAAAAACTACTTTAACTAAGGTAGAACCCAAAATATGATCAATAGACATACGTGATGAGTTCTCTTAGTAGAATTGGATGAAAGTCCTTTGCTCAGCCTTCCAGAATTGGAACTGACTCTACCTGCATCAATCTACATCTTCTACGCGCTACAGAAGGGAGGTTTGCCTTCTTCTATCTACCCAAAGCTCTCTTAAATGCAGGAATAGCTTCTCCACACGAAGGAATCATGGCTAGTGGCAAAATCTCATAAAACCCTCTCTGCACTTCCAATCTCATTAGACTCCATATCACTTAATGTTGGAATCCCAGCAACAGAGAACAACAGCACCAGAGAATAGTCACCAATCACACGAACAAGTAAACAAAGGAAAGAAAAAGAGAACATAAGATTTAACGAGGTTCGACAATTTACCTATATCCTCAGGACAGAAAGGAGAGAGTTCTTAATGAATCAGTCAATTAGATATTACAAATATTAGGGACAATACCCATCTTTATATAGCCAAAAAGGCCACGAAAAAAAAGAAACCAAAAATAGCCTAAGTTGGGTTTAGAAACAAATTAAGAATCAGATTTGAAAGCAGCCGCTGCAGCCGCCTTAGTTGACTAATCAATATTATTAATCGACTATGAAATATCCTAGTTGACTAGATTGTAGTAAAACAGAAACTCCAACTCTCTGTATCCAATTATTAGTAAACTAGGCCCAATATTAGTCGACTAGGTTGGGTTCTTCCTGTGCAATCCATCATTGATATGACTGATATACTTTCGTATTCGACACCATTGATTGCTTCGATTTTTGACTAAACTCCAACAGAGTTAAAAAACTCTATCATGAAGATTTTACCCTCTCTCCCTATAATTCTCCACCTCAGTGAAGATTTCTCAAATCTGAGCCGAACACAACATAATATCATGTCAACTCCAATTTGGTTGCACCATTGTAGTTGCCTACGTGCTCATGCCCAATGGGATCGAACCATACGTAGTTCATCCAAAAGAGCTTCACTGAGCTCACAGAACTGGAAGGATATGGAGTAACTTTTTACAATGTGCAAATTTCACTCCCTAAACAACCTTGGTAAGCATATCAGCGGGATTCTTCTTCGTGTGAATTATCTGTAATTCAATATCACCTTCATCAAGAATCTCCCAAACAAAGTTGAATCTGACAACAATGTGCTTCTTCCTTGTACGATATACCTGATTCTTTTCCAAATAGATAGCACTCATGCTATCACAATTGATCTTTAACAGATCCTGATCAATCCCCAAGTCGTCAAGTAACCCTTAAAGTCAAATTGTCTCCTTCATAGCCTCTATCATGGCCATATACTTAGCCTCTATGGTAGACAATGCGACAGTAGACTGTAAAGTAGAGCGCCAGCTGATCGGTACTCAGGACAATGTAAACACATATCCCGTCGTAGACCGGCATTTGCCGAGATCTCCAGCGCAGTCGGAATCAACATATCCGATATATTCATGCTTACCAGCAACATCCTTCTTGAATACCAAATATGGTACCTTTAATGTACCGTAGAAACCACTTCACTGCCTCCTAATGAACTCTGCTGGGATCGTGCATCTATCTGCTTACCATTGAGACAACTTTGTTGGCCCAAAGGCCTTCCACTCTAGTTTTGATGATGATTAACTCATGTAGTTATATGTACTAATAATCTTGTGAAATTAGTTTCAGATTATTAATCAAGATATTAGTTGGTGATTAGCTTCAACAAGATGATTTGGAAGGTTTCACAAGTTGATTCAAGAGCCCGCGCGTCAAAGATCATATATAGCACTTGCTCGGTGGATCAAGGAGTTTTAGATCGAGTCGGCTTGGAGTTTGCGCTCTACAAGAAGACATCGGTACCATAGTTTAGTTTTGTGTTTAGATCCAAAATTATAAAGATTAGAATAGTATGATAATGCTCAAGTTCACAACACACACGTTTCATGTTTTGAATATTGGTTTTCGGTTTTTTCAGTTTTAAGTCTAACCGATCTTGGTTTGCATGAATAGATAGATTCAAAACAAGTTTACATGGTTTAATGTATATATGATTTGTTCTATATACATGCATGCTTCAACTACTTAGACAAACTTACTTTGATATACCTATTCATGTGTTTTAGGTTTTGTGTTTTAACAAAACTTATTTTTGGAATTAATGACAAAAACATGGATATATATTTGTTTCATGTATATTAGATTTCTATCCATATGCATCATTCTTCAAAGTGTTTAAATATCATGTTTTTGTATTTGGAAGAGTTTTGGACAAAACGCATTTTCTATTCAAAATCCAAGTTTTAGAAAATACAGTTTTCGGTTTTTGGTAAAAATGATAAGACACAAAAATAGTTCATATTGACTGATATTTGAGCTAAACTTTTTACCACATGTTTATATATCAATGCAAAATGATAAAACTATTTTTGGTGATTTTTAGGAGTGATAAAAGAATTTTTTAAACATGTTTCTAATCCAGTTTTCTGTTCCAGGCTTCAACCAGTCGACTAGTCTTCTGACCAAGTCGACTTGGCTAAAGACGGTCGACCGGGTCGGTCGACCGACGTGCACAGATCTGTGCACGTTTGGCAGACACGGGACGGTCGACCGTCAGGGTCGACCGGGTCTGAGAGCAGAGCTCTCTGTTTGTTTGGGTCGACCGGGGCGGTCGACCGGTAGCTGACAACGGGCAAAATTTGACCGTTGGACGGTCGACCGGAAGGTCATTTCTGGCAGTTTCTGCTTCCAACGGCTATATTTTTCTGGGGGCTATAAATACCCCATTGGAAAGAGTTTTTCTCTAAAATTTTTTGTGCGAATTTTTCCTTACTCTCTGGTGTTTTCACAGCAATCAAAAGAAGTTTTTGGATTCAAATTGAACAATCTATTTGGTGTTTTTGCTAGGGTTTGAAAAATCAAAGAAAAGGGTTTTTGGGAAAAAGAGTTTTGATTCATCTTCTATATCTTGGTTTCAGTTTTTTCCAAGGATTTTCTTTGTGATTTTGATTTCTATTCCATTGGTTTTCTCCACACTTGAGCAACATCTACTTTCTTATTCTATAGGATCTTTGTGTGGGAGAAAGAAATTGTTTGTGGTTGTTGTTTAGACCACCAAGTTAAAAACCCAATCTTTGCTTTGTGCTTTGCCCTCATTGTGTTGAGGAAGTTGTGCATTTGGGTTGTATCCCTCAAGTTGTGAGGTGATCCTTGTGTTTGCTTTGTGCTAATCCCTCGGGTTGTGAGGTGATTGTTTTGTTGGCTTGGAGCTTGCCTCAAGGAGGAGGTTGTGGTTGTAAAGAGAGGAGTTGGGTACTCATTGTGAGAGTTCTTTGTGAACTAGCTAGTGGATTAGAAATCCTTCGTGTGTCGAAGGCGGGGATGTAGAGCTGGGTGCTCGAACCTCGTAACATATCTTGTTGTTTGCGCTTGATCCATTGACTCTCTCTCTATCTCTCTCTTTACTTTGTGCCTTGCAACTATTCATATTGTGCATTCATAATTGCTTGGCTTGGTTGTGTATGCATCACTTGTTGATTGCACTTGAGTGTATTGCATTAAGTTTTTAAATTTCGCATTGAGTTCATTAGATTAGCATAATCACCTATTCACCCCCCCTCTAGGTGATTTTTCAATTGGTATCAGGGCCTACGCTCCTGATATTTAGGTTTAACCACCTAGGAGTGAGATCTTGGTTTGCTAATCTTCATTTGCATTATTCATTTGCACTCATTTAGTTTGCTCTCATGGATAGCCCTCCTATGTTTGACCATATTAGATTTGATGCTTGGATGGCCAATATGAGTAGCCATTTGAAAAGATTAGGACATCTAGTTTATCAAGCCTCCACTATGGAATCATTCCCTAATAGTAGCAAGCATAAAAAGGCTAATGCATTAGCACTTAGAGCACTTAGAGCATCTCTTAGTGAACATCTTTTACCAGTGTTTGATCGTTATGACTCGGCTTTTGTAGTTTGGAGCTTATTGACGTCTCCCGAGCTTCCAAGGATTATCAACAAGATGAGGAGATCTAAGAGAGAAAAGTCTGACGAGCATTGCTTCATCGTCCAAGGGAAAAACTCCCTTGAGGTACAATCGGACACTCAATTAGATGATACCTCTAGTTCCTATTGCTATGGATGTTTGGAAGTTCAATCTTTAAATTTGGAACTTGCTCAAAAGCTTGAAAATTTATTGGAAAAACACAATCTTTTGAAAGAGGATAACCTTATTTTGAAAATGAATTAATGGATTTGTTTTCTAATTTTGAATCAGTTTTGCAAGAGAAGGAAGAGATCACTAGTGAACGTGACTCACTAAGATCTCAACTAGACCTTGCCCTTGATGAGATTGAGTTTTTGAAAAACAAAAATGATTGTAATGATGTTGTGAAAAACAATGAGATTTTATCTTCTAAATTAGATTTTGTTTTAAAAGATAACCTTGTTTTGAAAAATAAAATTGATTCAATTACAAGAGAATTGGATTTAGTTTTAAAGAAAAATGAATCTTTGAAAATTGAAATTGATTCTCAGGTGTGCCATGCTAGTATAGCTTCTTCTTCTTCTTGCACACCTATTGCATGCTCCACTTTATCTTCCACTATTGAAAATGATATAAATGTTTTGAAGAAAAGTGTTGAATGTTTAGGCTCCACTTTGAGCCAATGCACATTGAATCATTCACATTTGGAAACCTTGGTTCGCAAGAAACAAGGTCCATCTTTGCATGCACACCCTACACGGCATACACATGCTTCCCACGGTCACCACCATTACATGTATGCTCATGTGTACACTTGTACACATTGTGGTCGAAAAGGCCACCTTGCTAGATTTTGTTATGATCGTGTTTATCATGAAAATTTAGCAACTAATCTTGTTTGGGTTAGAAAGATACTAACCCCCGTTGATCCAAAAGGAAATGGGTACCAAAGACCACCTCTATGCTTTTTGATGTAGGTGGGAGCTCTCGCATCACGTGATTGGTGAAAAAACACCTAGAGGGGGGGTGAATAGGTGTTAGTGCTAATCTAAAACTAATTGCAAAACTAAGTGCGCTAATAACGGAAGCTAATGCAAATTATGCACAAACTAATACAATACAACAAGTGTAGCCGAATTCCCCTTGCGAGGCTCTGGACTAACTCCCCTTGATTCCCCTTGAAATGGGTTGAGGCGCTATGTGAAGCTCTTGTTGGATGAGTATAAGTTAGGCACACACACACAAGCAATCCAAGCAATGTGCACACACAATCAAGCCAAGCATATAAGAATGAATAGCAATATGAAATAATGCAAGGCAATATGAAATATGCTCAACACAAGCAAGTATGATATGATATGAAGTATGATGCTTTGCACAATTATAAGAGAGAGAGTTAGAGAGACAATGGATCAAAACGCAAACACCAAGATATGTTTCGAGGTTCGAGCACCTTGCTCTACATCCCCGCCTACACTACCGTGTAGGATTTCCAATCTACTATCTCCCACCGAGGGAACCTCTACCGAAGAGGATTTGTTACAACACTAGGAGTACCAAACTCCTCTCTCAAACAACCACCTCACAACCGAGGGGTTAGGCCCGTAGCCAATACAACAACCAACAACAACACCTCTACCGAAGAGGCTCACAACCAATCTCAATCACCTCACACTTGAGGGATACAAACCAATCACCCGATCACCTCTACCTAAGAGGGATACAACAATAATAAGGGTGTTTACAACAAGTGGTTCCAAAAACCACAAACTCAAACTCTCTTTTCTTTCTCTTTTTCCACAAAACAAATGATCCTAATAGATTAGGATAGTATGATAGCTCAAGTGTGAAAAACTAGGTGTTTTTGGAAACAAGCAACAAAGAAAAACTTCTTGGGAAATCTCTTGTAGATGATAGGAATAAAAGACCAAATCAAAATCTCAAAAATCTATTTTTCTTTGATTTTTCAAAAACCCAAAACAAATAAGAATCAATCTTTTTAGCACAAAAACTCTTTTAAAAAACTTGTTTTTAAACTCTGAAAACAGGGTATTTTTCTCTTGTAAAAACCTTAGCCAAAATCCCAAAGAGATGGGGTTTATATAGGCCAAATAGAAAACTAGCCGTTAGGCTGACGTGTCAGCCTGACTGGCCTAACGGTCGACCGGCAGGTCGACCGTCCAACGGTCATATTTTGACCCGTTGGAACCTCCGGTCGACCGCCCGGTCGACCGAAATAAACAGAGAGCAGAGCTCTCTGCAGCGGTCGACCGTCCGGTCGACCGGACCACTGTGCTGCCAGACGTGCACAAGTCTGTGCACGTCGGTCGACTGCACGGTCGACCGGACCTAGATTCGGTCGACCGCCCAGTCGACCGAACTGGCCTGACAGCCAGCACCAGGTCTGAAAAACTGTGAAAAAATATTTTGTTAAAAAAATCTTTTAACACTTGTAAAAGTTCCTAAAAATATTTTTACCATATTGCATTGATATATAAATATGTGATAATCATTTCTACTCAAATATCAAGCATATGAAATCATTTTTGTTTCTTCTCATTTTTTATCAAAAACAAACTCTTGTATTTTTATCAAACTTGGCTTTTCAACACATGAATAGGGATATCAAAATAAGTTTGTTTAGCAAGTTTAAACCATGTATGTATATCTAGAACATATCTAATATACATAGAAATAAAGTAAACTTGTTTTGATCTACTATTCATGAAAACCAAATCCAAACATAAAAACGTGTGTATGTGTACTTGAGCATATCAACTATACTAAGCTTTACAAATGGATCTAAAACACATAATCTAAACTAGGATACCTAAGTCTCTTGACGATCTTCCATCTTCAAGTAGACTTGCTCCCAAACGCGATCTACCGAGTGCAAAGGTATGATCTTTAAGCTTTGGCACCGGAATCACCATGATAAGCTTCCAAACACCTTGTTGAAGCTAATCACCAACTAATATCTTGGTTAATGATCTGAAACTTAAACAATACAAGATTATTAGTAAACATAACTACATGAGTTAATCATCATCAAAACTAGGGTGGAAGGCCTTTGGGCCAACAATTGGTGCCTTGAGGTGGATGCGTTCTAAGCTTCAAAGAGAACCATTTGGATGCTTCACTCTCAAGGAGATTTGGTGGGAGGACCACCGTGGTTTGGAGAACTAGAGATGCACCTTCATCGGTTTTGGTATCATTCTCTAACTCCCGTTTTTATTTGCATGCTTTTCATATTATTGTTTATAGCATGTTTTAATGTTTATTGTTCATTATGCTTATGTCATGTTGATTAGATTAGTGTTATACATGTTTAGTTACTTGAGACACCCATGGTTTATATGGATCTATATTTAGTGTTCTCACCTTGTTTAATCTAACATGTATGCCCTAAATCTAATGCACATGCATATACATAATGATCATGTGGATGTTTATGATTTTTGTTTTGTTGAATCATGTTTTATTGTTTCATGATTAGTATGATATTTGCCATGATTATTAGACTTATGCTTTACATGATCAGTTGTTGAGACACCCATGTTTAGTATGGACCCATATTTTGTGTTCTCTTTATGTTTTAGCTATCATGTTAATCATAGATCTAATGCACATGTCTTTGTCATGCTAATCATATGGTTGACTATGACTTTTTGTTTTAATAATTCATATTTTGATTATTATGTTTATCATGTTGGGTTATGATTCCCGTTTTATGCTTCATGTTTTGACTACTTGCTTGAATGATAAGTTTTCATTAAGACTAGGATTTATACTTGTACAACTAGTGAGCTACAAATAGAGCTTTATATATGTTTATGTTTGAACGCTCATTTGTATTCACTTGATGTACTAGTATAGTCTAGTTTTGATGATTCTTGCATTTGACTTGTATTCATCATTTTACTTATTTTGTTTTAACTTCATGTATATGTCCATCTTGTCCAAACTATCATTTATACATATACATCCTTGAGCCACGTGCCTTCATGCATATACTTTTGTGGTCTCATTGTGTTTAGGATATGTATGTATACTTTAGTTTGTACATGACATACATATGCCTTGAAGTTTAAATCGTTTGGATGAATTTCATGTTTGCTAGGTGATTTCACATTTATAATGAATTTCATGTTTTTAAGATGATTTCAATTGGTGATTTCACATCTTAGATGGTTTTCATGTTTTCAAGAAATTTCATACAAGTTTAATTGAATATTTTCATGTTAATATGTGTCACATTTTACTTGTACACCCACTTTATTAGTTTACTCATGATTTGTTTTCATGAGACTATGATATGGACTTTATAGATTTTGAGTGTTTAGTGATCATGTGATTTACATGTGTTTCATGAAAAACAATTTTGTTTTATTCCTTACTTGAAGGATTTCGTATTAGTTTTAAAAGTTTTTCCTATAACTAGTTCGTATTCCTCACTATGGTAGAGATTTTCAAACATACTACATTTTCAAATCTATTTTTGAAAACCCTACCTTCAATGGGAGGATGGATGGGAGATCATGTTCATGTATGCTTTAAAATGAAAATCATTTAAAACTTGAACTATGATTGGGAGGTATAGTTATATGAGATATACACTTGATCTTATTGTTATTTTAATGGTATCATTGAATTCTTTCAATTGGTATCAATCTTGACATTTCTTGTATATACTCATATATATTTGTATGTATGTATGCTTCATTCCAAGAATATCAATTTCTATTGGTATCTATCTTTCATACATATATATGTTTTATTTGTGCTTATTATATCCCTATATCTTTAAGCACAAAATCTTGTTTATGCTACTGCTTGAGCTTTAATTTTATATCAATTGATTACTTTTAAATTGGTATCAAGCTTAAGCATTATTTTAGTTGGTATTTCATAAAGAGGGAGAAAATTTGATTTTGTCTTTCAATTGGTATTTGATTCCCACTTCCTTACTTTATGATATAAAATAAATTTAAAATTTGGTATCATATGTTCAAAATGAAAATATTTACAATTGGTATCAAAATTTTTGGTTTAGACATTCAAAATTCATTATGTTTAATTTCAAATTGGTATCAAGATTTTCATGTGCTTTGCTTAAAATTGGTATCAATATTTTTGTTTGTTTCATTTCAATTGGAATCAAGATGCTATTCATTGACATATTTTCATTTGGTACCTTAATTGATTGTCACCCCTATTTGGTTTTGTTTTTGTTTTAGACAAAAGGGGAGAACATAGTTTTATTGCTTTTAACCCCTCATTGATTCATTATTTCAAACAAAAAGGGGGAGAAAGATTTGTTGATTTGGTTTTGTTTTTACCCCTCATCGAAGGTTGTTTCTTTGTATTAAAAAGAGGAGAAGATTTTGTTTTATTTTGGTTTTTACCCCTTTGTTGATAATTGACAAAAAGGGGGAGAAGTATTTTGAGTTTATATATGCATGTTTATGTTTTGCATATATTTAGTTTAATTTAGTTTAATTTTAATTGGTATCTAAAGCATGTTTTGTAATTGGTATCTAGAGCATGTTTTGTTTGAGAACATTTCATTGGTATCTAGAACCTTTTATTGTTTATGCATAGATATGCTTGTTTCATGATTCATGTTTAAGAACCTTCATTGCATATTCTTTATGTTTATTTGTTTATGCATGAGTTAAGGGGGAGCTTCTTTGAAGCTTAACTTTAATCCGTGCATATATAACTCCATGAGTTTTGTCATCATCTAAAAGGGGGAGATTGTTGGCCCAAAGGCCTTCCACTCTAGTTTTGATGATGATTAACTCATGTAGTTATATGTACTAATAATCTTGTGAAATTAGTTTCAGATCATTAATCAAGATATTAGTTAGTGATTAGCTTCAACAAGATGATTTGAAAGCTTTCACAAGTTGGTTCAAGAGCCCGAGCGTCAAAGATCATATATAGCACTTGCTCGGTGGATCAAGGAGTTTTGGATCGAGTCGGCTTGGAGTTTGCGCTCTACAAGAAGACATCGGTACCATAGTTTAGTTTTGTGTTTAGATCCAAAATTGTAAAGATTAGAATAGTATGATAATGCTCAAGTTCACAATACACACGTTTCATGTTTTGAATATTGGTTTTCGGTTTTTCGGTTTTAAGTTTAACCGATCTTAGTTTGCATGAATAGATAGATTCAAAACAAGTTTACATGGTTTAATGTATATATGATTTGTTCTATATACATGCATGCTTCAACTACTTAGACAAACTTACTTTGATATACCTATTCATGTGTTTTAGGTTTTGTGTTTTAACAAAACTTATTTTTGGAATTAATGACAAAAACATGGATATATATTTGTTTCATATATATTGGATTTCTATCCATATGCATCATGCTTCAAAGTGTTTAAATATCAGTTTTTGTATTTGGAAGAGTTTTGGACAAAACGCATTTTCTATTCAAAATCCAAGTTTTAGAAAATACAGTTTTCGGTTTTTGGTAAAAATGATAAGATACAAAAATAGTTCATATTGATTGATATTTGAGCTAAACTTTTTATCACATGTTTATATATCAATGCAAAATGATAAACACTATTTTTGGTGATTTTTAGGAGTGATAAAAGAATTTTTTAAACATGTTTCTAATCCAGTTTTCTGTTCCAGGCTTCAACAAGTCGACTAGTCTTCTGACCAAGTCGACTTGGCTGAAGACGGTCGACCGGGTCGGTCGATCGACGTGCACAGATCTGTGCACGTTTGGCAGACACGGGACGGTCGACCGTCAGGGTCGACCGGGTCTGAGAGCAGAGTTCTCTGTTTGTTTGGGTCGACCGGGGCGGTCGACCGGTAGCTGGCAACGGGTAAAATTTGACCGTTGGACGGTCGACTGGCCGGTCGACTGGAAGGTCATTTCTGGCAGTTTCCGCTGCCAACGGCTATATTTTTCTGGGGGCTATAAATACCCCATTGGAAAGAGTTTTTCTCTAAGATTTTTTGTGCGAATTTTTCCTTACTCTCTGGTGTTTTCACAGCAATCAAAAGAAGTTTTTGGATTTAAATTGAACAATCTATTTGGTGTTTTTGCTAGGGTTTGAAAAATCAAAGAAAAGGGTTTTTGGGAAAAAGAGTTTTGATTCATCTTCTATATCTTGGTTTCAGTTTTTCCCAAGGATTTTCTTTGTGATTTTGATTTCCATTCCATTGGTTTTCTCCACACTTGAGCAACATCTACTTTCTTATTCTATAGGATCTTTGTGTGGGAGAAAGAAATTGTTTGTGGTTGTTGTTTAGACCACCAAGTTAAAAACCCAATCTTTACTTTGTGCTTTTCCCTCATTGTGTTAAGGAAGTTGTGCATTTGGGTTGTATCCCTCAAGTTGTGAGGTGATCCTTGTGTTTGCTTTGTGCTAATCCCTCGGGTTGTGAGGTGATTGTTTTGTTGGCTTGGAGCTTGCCTCAAGGAGGTTGTGGTTGTAAAGAGAGGAGTTGGGTACTCCTTGTGAGAGTTCTTTGTGGACTAGCTAGTGGATTAGAAATCCTTCGTGTGTCGAAGGCGGGGATGTAGAGCTGGGTGCTCGAACCTCGTAACATATCTTGTTGTTTGCGCTTGATCCATTGACTCTCTCTTTATCTCTCTCTTTACTTTGTGCCTTGCAACTATTCATATTGTGCATTCATAATTGCTTGGCTTGGTTGTGTGTCCATCACTTGTTGATTGCACTTTAGTGTATTGCATTAAGTTTTTAAATTCCGCATTGAGTTCATTAGATTAGCATAATCACCTATTCACCCCCCTCTAGGTGATTTTTCAAACTTGTGTCAAGTCTGGCCTTGTACACACTATTGCATACATTAAACTACCAACTGTGCTAGCATAGGGTACGTAAAGTCATGTACTCATGATCTTCAATAGTAGTAAGAGTTATAGTAGATTTTAACTTAAAATGAGGAGCAAATAGTATACTTAAAGATATTGTATCATCATTGATGTTGAACTTCTAAAGTACCTTCTTCAAATACCCCTTTTGTGTCAAGCTAACCTTGCTAACCTTCTAGTCTCGCTCAATCTCCATGCCTAACATCTTTTTTGTTTCACCCAAATCTTTCATCTCGAATTCGAAAGACAAGTCTTTCTTCAATTTATAAATAGCAGATCTGCTCTTAAAAGCGATGAGCATATCATCCACATACAAGAGTAGATAGATGCTGTAGCACCCCGTTCCCGGGATACGTACCCAGATACGTGTCCCAAATTTTTTGACCGTATTAATTCAGTTTTCTTCCTGTATGTGTTTTCAAGTTGTGATTACTTATGTTATTATGTATCGGATTGGGATTCTCAGCCCTAGAGTCAGCCCTGACCCGGACTGGGAACCGATATCAGCCAGTAGCCCGATTTAACTTTTGATAGTCTGATTTGACCGATTTCATTTTCAGAGACTATTTTCTAATATTTTAGATTTTTCATGATTTTTTGGAATTTTCTAGAATTTTTCTACAAAATCTCCAAAACCGGTGTCGATCGACATTGCTGACTGATTCCTGGATTTTAAGTTTTCAAACGCGATTGAATTTTCAAAAACGGCTTTCATGTTACTTCTTAGAATTTTATTTTCTAACTAAATTCATTTTTTGAGATTTTTCTAAATTTATTAAAATTTGACCGATTCTGATGTCAGCCAGTATCGCCGGAAGATTTTAAGATTTTTAATTTGAAAACTGTATTGAATTTCTCAAATCCGATTTTATCAAGTATCTTAAAATAATATTTTCTATTTTTGAGAATTTTTCGTAACGTTTCTCAAACAGTCAAATTTTCGCCCTATTAAAATAATAATATTATTTACCATTTTTTTCTTTTCTTACTTTTCCTTCTCCACTCCTCTACTTATTACTCCAGAATATTCTATTAATTTTAATATTTAATAATATATTTATCTATTAATTTTTCATATTTTTTTTCTATTTTTCCTTTGCCTTTCTTTTCTTGTCTTTCTTTTTCTTCTTTTCTTTTTCTCCCCTACCTACTCCACACCCGACCCATGCCCTGTTCTTGCAGCCGCTGTAGCAGCAGCAGCACATGGGCTGCAACAGCAGCCCATGACCTCCCCCATACCTCCCCTACTCTCCCTCTCCCTCTCCCTTTCCCTCTCCCTCTCTTTCTATATATTTTCTTTTTCTTTCCCTTCCCATATTCCATCATCTTCTTCATCTCTCACCAACTTCTCCACCGTCGCCTCCACCATCACCACTGCCGGCCGCCCTAGGCCGGCCACCCACTCCACCAACACCTCCTCTCCACTCCACCATCTCCTTCAACCTCCAACAAACCCCTACCATCTCCAATTTCATCATAACCCATCACCACCACCGCCCTTCCTTCTCCAAAATTCACCACCACCTCCATCAAATTCTCCACTTCCACCACTCCATCATCACCTCCTCCTTCTCCTCTAACTCCCCAACACCACCAATCATCACCACCACCACCACAACCACCACCACCAACCACCATCACCACCTCCACCAACAACAACCCAACCAACAACTCCCCACTCCACCTCCCCTCCCCTAGGCCGTGCGCGCCCCACCACCGCCGGCGGCCGGGTCCGCCGGCGGCTGGCCACCTCCCCCCCACCATTTATTTTCCTTCTTTCTTCTTTCTTTCTTTCTTTCTTCTTCCTCCTTCTTTCTTTAATCCTTTCTTTCTTTCTTTTCATTTCCTTTCCCTAAATAAAAATCCACTTTTCTACATTCCTAAAATACCCATACCCTCATTCCTAAATTACTTCTCCATATTTACAACAATATCCCTCCCCTTTTAATTCCTATTCCTTTTCTAAAACACCCTATTTTCTCTCTCTTTCTCTCTCTCCCCCTTCCTATAACTTTCTCTCTCTCTCTCTCTCTCTCTCTCTCATTCCCCTCTAATATTTATATATATATATATATATATATATATTTATATTTATATATTTTAAAATATAACTATGGGCTAGTGGCTTGCTCGTACGGTTCGCTGATTCCCCATATTATTAACCGGTATTTCATCTCGGTTTCAGGCGAGTACATTTCTTACTTTATTACCATCATTTCATGTCTAATAATTATTAACTGGCTTTTAATATATGATGTCTCTTTATGTAAGTTAGTATATGTTTAAATGGTTATCATGCTTTATAAATAGCTTCCGGGCATTATTATCTTGTCGAACCGCTATTATCCGGATATGCCTAGATCTGCTCCCGCTTTATCCAGCTTCGCATAGCTAATTAAAAGATAAATTTATTAGTATAAAAATGGTAGTGAAGAGTTTGATATGTTTATGCCGTTCTCCTGTACCATGTGATGTGATCGGTTGATACCTGATATTTGATGTTGTAACTCTCACCGACATATTAGTTACCTAACCCTGACATAAATACCCCTGATACTTGGCCTGCTGTATTTGACACAGATACCCGATACCGGTACTTGCCATGCTATATTTGACACATGATACCCGACACCGGTACTTGCTATGCTATATTTGACACATGATACCCGACACCGGTACTTGCCATGCTATATTTATCGCCTACTACTAGACACCTGATATAATAACACTTGACCTGATATTATGGCACATATAATATATTGCATATTCATGACTATTACTTTTACGGGGACTTGGCATGATACCAGATATTTGGTACTCTTGAACTCCTAAACTTCTGTACTCCTGAACTCTTGTATTCCTGAACCCCTGAAAAAGGGTGACTCCTAATATTATACTACTGATATTATACACCTGTTAATTCCCGTAGTTGGATAATTATGGTTATACTGTATACACTTGTGGATATTATCTTTGGGCAATTCATATATGTATAGTAAAAATACTCAACTAACATTGGGTGGGGGAAACTGATGGAAACCGGTATGATGTCATATTTATAGTGGTGATATTTCTAAAGTGTCGTGTGGGGCGCGTAATGATAAGTCCCCTGAAGCAGTAGCCTGAATCTGAAGTGTCGTGTGGGGCACATAATGATAAGTCCCCGGAAGCAGTAGCCTGTACTCCTGAGCTAGTCCCGGGCAGAGACGGGACCCACTATAAATATGAGCCATCAGATTTATCAGTTTCCAAATAATAACTAATCTTATTCATAAGTGGACATATGTGTGCCGGTAGCACATACAAAAGCATATGAATCGGATGAATAACATAAAACAATCAAACAGTAATAAAGTTAGGAGCGTGTGACATTTGGTCTCTCCTTTGTTGGGTCCTGGTACTCACATATTATACCCGGATAAGTTCTACAGAGTGCGATCTCTAATATGGACTATCGGTGATGTGAGGCGCCTGTAGGGAGGCAATTGAAATATCAAATGGTACTAATTATTATTATTAGATCAATTAAAATGCAACACCTTTATATTCTCCAGTTATGGTATTATGCTCTGAGTTGACACCCTGTTTTATAACACATGACCTCTATGATACCATGATTACTCCAGACACACTCTAGTTCTGTTAGCCTGAGGGCAACTCAAGTTGTATGAACTCAGATGATGGTGACATCGGATATGTGGTATATAGATGAGGGTTTTCTTATTTGGATTATCCCCTCGACGTATCAACCCCATTAATCCATAATCTGAGCTTATACAACTAGTTTTGTCCATACTTATATTTATCGCGTGTTTAGTGTATTTATAACATGTTTAATATATTTGTCGCGTGATTATGTGTACCTATGCTCTCTATACCATTTTACATGTATGTTTTCCGATTCAGATTTATTGACATACATGTATTTACTTATCTCGGATTTACTATCATTTTTCTTATATTACTCGTCATTTCATGTACCTGCATACCTGGACCACATCACTTGATCATGTACACGTGTGCCTGTTATGCACGCCATTTGGCTTTATCATATGCACTCGCTGGGGTTGCTAACAACCCTGAATTCTTATGTCTAGATCCTGGAGTCCGGACCATGGTGATCTTGTTGTAACTGATCAGAGTGCGTAGCGAATCCTCCCGTGGTGATCAGAGTGCAGCAGAAGCTCAGACATCGCCGTAGTTCTTCCTCTCAGCTTTTCTCCTGTTTGGCTCTCGAGGCTCCTCTTGTCGTATCGTGAGCATCTCTCAGCTCTTATTATGTATATGTAAAATCACCTAGAGGGGGGTGAATAGGTGATGGCTAATCTAATGGTCACTAAATGCGAAATTAAAAACTATTATGATGCAAATTAAACTTTTTATACTAAAAACCAAGTTTAACACAAGAGTGTTGCCGAATTCACCGTGAAGGGCTCTGGACAAACTCCTCAAGATTCCTCTAAATAAGATTTGAGGTGCCGCGTTGGCTCTCTTGGTTGAAAACTAGTGTTAGCAAACAATCCCCAAGCATATACAATAAAGCACACAATGAATATCAAGCATATAAAGATAAACACAATAATAGTATGCAAGATATAAACAAGGAGATAGAGAGAGAAAGTGAGCAATCGCAAACACACGGGATTTGTTTCGAGGTTCGAGCACCCTTGCTCTACATCTCCGCCTTCACACTTGAAGGATTTCCACTATAATCGATCCCACCGGATCACTCGGTGCCGCAACACCTACAAGCTCTCGGACTCCCTAGTCCGTACACACCGCAAGCTCTCTAGCTCGCCGAGGCCGCACCTCAAACAAAGAGTTCACACAAGAACTCGAAACACCGCGAACGCACTCGTCCGCCTCCTCAAAGAATAAAGATAAACTTCGGTGATCACAACTCTTGATCACCTAAAATCCTCTCACAAGAACACTCTTATAGAATGAATATATCAATGGGTTGCTCAAGTGTTTGTGAGAAAAACAAGGATTGAGATAGTGGAGGAAAACTCAAGAAAATCTCTTTAAACACTCTTGATAAAAACTCTCCTTTTGATTGGAAATAATTGCTCTAAAACTTGTGGATATAACCACTGAAATAAGTGGGAAAAACTAGCCCAAAACTCTACTTGAAATCTTATAGAAAACAGCCCCCAAATGCCCCAATTTATAGAGTTAGAAAAACTAGCCGTTGGGAGCCAGATGGCCTGACGGTCGACCACCCGGTCGACCGCCCGGTCGACCGCCAACGGTCAGATTTCTAACCGTTGGGGCAGCGGTCGACCGGCCCAGTCGACCGAATCTCTGGAATAGAGAGCAGACTCTCTGCCGGTCGACCAAGGCTTTCCAGAGAGCAAAGCTCTCTGGCCGGTCGACCGTCCCGGTCGACCGGCCCTCCAGCCAGAAACTGGCGTGCACGTTGTGCACGTCGCGCGGTCGACCGGCCCGGTCGACCGGCTGAAGCCAGGTCAGGGATTAAAAAGTTTGACATTTTGGCTCAATTAAAATCCCATAAAATTACTAAAAATCTACAAAAATAGTTTTACCAATATACTTTGATAAACAAACATGCTTGCACAAAATCAAGGCATGTTACAAATAATTTGGACTATTTTTGTAACTTGGAAATTTTGGTCAAAAAACAAAAACTGTATTTTTCCAAAATGATTTTTCCGAAACTTATTTTTCCAAACTTCTCCAAATACAAAAACAAGATATTTAAACTCTTTTAAAGCATAGTGTGTATGAATATGATCCACTACACATACATGATGAAATATCTATATTTTTGACATTAAGCTCTAAATATGGTTTTGGTTAAAACATGTAAATTAGAATACCAAAAACCAAACCGATAATTTCTAAAGGGAAAACTCTTTTGTAAAAACACATATTAATATCAAGAGTGTGTGTGTATAGATATACTTGAGCAATCCACCAACTATTATATCCTTTACATTTTATCTAAAAACAAAATCTTATAAAACAAACCTAGACACAAGTCTTGATCATGAAGGTCTTCACTTGAAGTCTTCTCATCTCCTTGACTTGGTCCAAACATGATCCAAAGAGTTAGACTCCTCTTGAGTACTTGATGTGGTCTTGATGCACAAGCTCTTGAATCAAACCGTGCTAGCTCCAAAACTTGACTTCAAATCCTTTATTGAAGCTACACACCTATTAAGATCTTGATCATAAATCTGTGACTAAATAAACACAAGATCATCAGTACTATAACTACATGAGTTGATCATCATCAAAACTAGAGTGATGGGCCTTTGGGCCAACAATCTCCCCTTTTTTGATGATGACAAAACTCATGAAGTTATATATGCATGGATTAAAGTAAAACTGCAAAGAAGCTCCCCCTTAACTCATGCATAACAATAAATAAATAAATATGTAATGAAGCACATAAATATGTATGCAAATGTATGGAGATAAACATGCATAAGCAAGCATGAAACACATCAAATTCTTTTTCTCCTATTTGCAACATAAAACATATATATGCATAAACATAAATAAAACATATATATGCATAAACATAAATACTTCTCCCCCTTTATGAATAAAGTAAGGAAAACATGCATATAAACCAAAATACTTCTCCCCCTTTTTGTCAATCATCAACAAAGGGGTTAAAGTAAAAACAAAATCAACAAATTTTTCTCCCCCTTCTTGTCCAAAACATAGAATCAATAAAGGGGTAATCTTAAACAAATCAATAAAAGGTTATATGCGATATACATTCATGAAGAGGAAGACGCTAAGTTAGCTTCCCTACATATATGTATTACATGAAGAAGGGATGACAAGCCCTAATTCACATAACACATAATCTGTAATGCATAAGAGGAGATGTGAAGCTCCCCCTACACACGTGTACCGCATAAAGAAGAGTTGTCAAGTTCCTCAATACAAGATACACTCAACATGAATCTATATGTAGAAGAGATGTTAAGCTCCCCTTGCATATAGGCAATACACATCAAAAATGTTTTGATTTTTAATTGTTCAAACAAAATTTTGAATTTTTCTCAATAAAACAAATTTTGAGATATGTTAGTAAATTATAAAAAAAATTTTAAGGTACCACTTGTAATCAAATTTTAAGATACCAATTGTAAAAAAAAAATCATGTTGATACCAATTGTAAAAAAAAAACATGTTGATACCAATTGTAAAATAAACATTACAAATTTTGAATTTTTCAAATAGGCAATACGTATTGATACCAATTGTAAATTTATAACAAATTTGAAATAGAAACATATTGATATCAATTGAAAAGCCATGCATAAGCTTTCTTAAAATGTCAATTGAGATACCAATTGAAAATAAAGTTTTAACTTAAGCTTAGCATAAACTTTGTGCTTTAAATATGTAAACCAATCGTAAAGCAAGCACACGAAAATCATATATATGTATGAAAGAGAATACCAATAGCAATTGATATTATGGAAATAATGAAGCATACATATATAGAAAACAAAATATGAGTATATACAAAATTATCAATTTAGATACCAATTGAAGAGATCCAATGATACCAATTGAAAATAACAATGTAAATCAAGTATATAACTCATAACCTACCACCCTTTATATGCACAAGGTAAAGGATGTTCCAATAAAACTTACAAGGCATACTCGCCCAACCATCCGCCCATTGATGGTGTAGGAAGGGGTTTTCGAAAAAAGGGTTTGAAAACATTTTATAGTGAAAATCACTACCCAATTGAAGAATAATAACTAGTTAAAAATAATTTTTGAAACACTAGTTAAAGATCCTTCAAAAATATGAAATCAAAACATATGTTTTTCATGAGTCATACCAAATACACAAGAGATGACATTCAAAGACTATAAAGCTCAAAAATATGTTCATGAACCAAGGTCATGATAAAACAAATAAAGTGTGAGTGTTCAAGAATCATGTAATTAGCATTTTTCATGAAAATAGTCAATAAATCTCAAAACAAAAGTCATTTTATCAAAAAAATGAAAAATCATTTTTCATTTAAACATAACTTCTAGGTATATGTATGAATTATCCAAAACTAACAATATGCATACATATCCCAAACATAAAAAGAGTCTATGATATAATTTGCATGAAGGCAAGAGACTCAAAAAGGATATACATGTATATTTATTAGATTTGAATAAAAATGCATATACATGAAGCAAAAAACAAGAAAATAGGCAAAACAAGTGTAAATGAGAGAATCATCAAAACTAAGCTATACATGTGCATATAATGAGTACAAATGAACAATGAAGTGCAAACATATATGAATAAATTTGTTGTTCACTACTTGTACATGAATAAATCCAAGTTTTGATAAAAGCTACATTTAAACTAGTATTTACCACAAGAAGCATAAAAACAATTAAAACATGAACATGCTAAAAATATGATAAATGAACAAAGCATGTACACTAAATTAGGAGTTTAGAGATAGTTACCAAACCATAGAATTATGCTCTAAGTCTCCAAAACATGGTGGTTGTCCCACCAAAACTCCTTGATAGCGGTGCATCAATTATGTCCTTCAAGTCCATGCATCCACCACCAAGGCACCAAATCTCTCGCGTCTTGTGAGAGCCCTCACCTACATCAAATACACAAGGTGGGGACTTTGGTACCCATTTTCTTTTGGGTCCTTGGGGGTTAGTCCTATAAGAAATCCATACATTTTTATTAGCAAAATTTATAGAATTAATCTTATCATAACAAAATTTTGCTAAATGGCCTTTGTAGCCACAATGTGTACATTTGTACACCTTAGGATGCTTATGAGTGTGAAGGTGATCGTGGCGTGCAAAGTGTGCATATGCATGGAGTGATGTGCATGAACATGTGGAGCTTGTTTCTTTGAAAACAAGAACTCCAATCTTTTATGGTTAAATGCACAATTGCTCAAAGTGGAGCTTAAACAATCAATTCTATTTTTTAAAAATTTAACCTCATTAGTGGTGGCATGTAAAGCATGATGAGAAATAGAATCATTAACTTTTTCTTTTTCAACCATTTTTCTTTTCAAAGAAGTGTTTTCATTAAAAGCAACTTCTTTTTGTTTTTCCACCAAAGTAATTTTATTTTTCAAAGAGGTGTTTCCTTCACAAAGATCATTTAACTTGGACATTAAGGAAACATTCTCATTTTTCAAATTTTTATTTTCTTTTTCAAAACATGCAACCTTATTTTTGAAAGACTCATTTTCTTTTAAAACATTTTCAAAATTATTTTCTAATGAAACTTTTTCATTAAGCATGCAATCAAATTTCTTTTTCAAATTTTTATTATCATTCTTAAGCATGTCATATTTTTCAAGTAATTGTTGGCAAAATGAAGTAAGCTCATCATATGACATGTCATTATCTTCTACCTCGGATTCGGTAGTTACCTCAAAGGGGTTATCCCTTTGGACCATATAGCACAAGTTGGAGGTGTCACTTCCAACATCCGAGTTGCTCCCCGCATAGTATAGATCTTTTTCTCCAAGGGAGATGAAGGTGTTCCATGCTACAAAAGCCGAATCAATGTTAGAAACCCTAGATAAATAATCATCATTTAGGGTTGGCTTTAAAGCATGTAGGGCTTTTACATTAGCCTCAATATTTTTGCCATTTAAACAATAAAATCTTTAGTAGTGGCAAAATAAACATGAATGCCTAGGCCTTGAGGTACAAGGACATCTTCACCTTTCATATATGGATGTTAAGAATGTCAAAAGTGGGAGGTGTCATGAAGTCTATGGTGTGTGTACAAAATATAGTGATTAGCCTAAAAATGAGGATCTTTAACTCTAGGTTGTAAGACCCAAATCAAGAGCACTTGGCTCTGATACCAATTGTAAAATCACCTAGAGGAGAGGTGAATAGGTGATGGCTAATCTAATGGTCACTAAATGCGGAATTAAAAACTATTATGATGCAAATTAAACTTCTTACACTAAACACCAAGTTTAACACAAGAGTGTTACCGAATTCCTCGTGAAGGGCTCTGGACAAACTTCTCAAGATTCCTCTAAATAAGAGTTAAGGTGCCGCGTTGGCTCTCTTGGTTGAAAACTAGTGTTAGCAAACAATCCCCAAGCATATACAATAAAGCACACAATGAATATCAAGCATATAAAGATAAACACAATAATAGTATGTAAGATATAAATAAGGAGATAGAGAGAGAGTGAGCAATCGCAAACACAAGGGATTTATTTCGAGGTTCGAGCACCCTTGCTCTACATCCCCACCTTCACACTTGAAGGATTTCCACTATAATCGATCCCACCGGATCACTTGGTGCCGCAACACCTACAAGCTCTCGGACTCCCTAGTCCGTACACACCGCAAGCTAGCTCGCCGAGGCTGCACCTCAAACAAAGAGTTCACACACGAACTCGAAACACCGTGAACGCACTCGTCCGCCTCCTCAAAGAACAAAGATGAACTTGGTGATCACAACTCTTGATCACCTAAAATCCTCTCACAAGAACACTCCTATAGAATGAATATGTCAATAGGTTGCTCAAGTGTTTGTGAGAAAAACAAGGATTGAGATGGTGGAGGAAAACTCAAGAAAATCTCTTTAAACACTCTTGATAAAAACTCTCCTTTTGATTGAAAATATTTGCTCTAAAACTTGTGGATATAACCACTGAAATAAGTGGGAAAACTAGCCCAAAACTCTTCTTGAAATCTTGTAGAAAACAGCCCCCAAATGCCCCAATTTATAGAGTTAGAAAGACTAGTCGTTGGGAGCCAGATGGCCTGACGGTCGACTGCCCGGTCGACCGCCAACGGTCAGATTTCTGATTGTTGGGGCAGCGGTCGACCGGCCCGGTCGACCGAACCTCTGGAACAGAGAGCAGACTCTCTGCCGGTCGACCGGTCCGGTCGACCGAGGCTTTCCAGAGAGCAAAGCTCTCTGGACGGTCGACCGTCCCGGTCGACCAGCCCTCCAGCCAGAAACTGGCGTGCACGCTGTGCACGTCGCGCGGTCGACCGGCCCGGTCGACCGGCTGAAGCCAGGTCAGGGATTAAAAAGTTTGACATTTTGGCTCAATTAAAATCCCATAAAATTACTAAAAATCTACAAAAATAGTACCAATATACTTTGATAAACAAACATGCTTGCATAAAATCAAGGCATGTTACAAATAATTTGGACTATTTTTGTAACTTGAAAATTTTGGTCAAAAACAAAAATTGTATTTTTCCAAAATGATTTTTTCAAAACTTATTTTTCCAAACTTCTCCAAATACAAAACAAGATATTTAAACTCTTTTAAAGCATAGTGTGTATGAATATGATCCACTACACATACATGATGAAATATCTATGTTTTTGACATTAAGTTCTAAATATGGTTTTGGTTAAAACATGTAATCTAGAATACCAAAAACCAAACCGGTAATTTCTAAAGGGAAAACTCTTTTGTAAAATCACATATAAATATCAAGAGTGTGTGTGTATAGATATACTTGAGCAATCCACCAACTATTCTATCCTTTACATTTATCTAAAAATAAAATCTTATAAAACAAACCTAGACACAAGTCTTGATCATGAAGGTCTTCACTTGAAGTCTTCTCATCTCCTTGACTTGGTCCAAACATGATCCAAAAAGCTAGACTCCTCTTGAGTACTTGATGTGGTCTTGATGCACAAGCTCTTGAATCAAACCGTGCTAGCTCCAAAACTTGACTTTAAATCCTTTGTTGAAGTTACACACCTACTAAGATCTTGATCATAAATCTGTGACTAAATAAACACAAGATCATTAGTACTATAACTACATGAGTTGATCACCATCAAAACTAGAGTGATGGGCCTTTGGGCCAACAGTATATCCCTTCATGTATTGTATTCTTTTGTATTTTCGGTGATGTAATATTCCTATAATGTTGGATCATTCTCTGTGATAACCATGTACTTGTGCTATTTCTTTTGGAATGTATATTACCACTGTGCTTCCGCACTCTGAAACTTACTCGTACTGAAGCTTAGCGTATATACGTGAGGGTATCTCCGACCTACGTATATGTTGGCCCAAAGGCCTATCGCCCTAGTTTTGATGATGATCAACTCATGAAGTTATATTTACTAATGATCTTGTGCTAATTAGTGACAGATTTGAGATCAAGATCTTAGTAGTTGCATAGCTCAACAAAGGATATATTGTCAAGATTTAGAGCTTGCATGATGTGATCCAAGGAGCTTTTGGATCAAGCTTGGACCAAGTCAAGAAGATGAGAAGCCTTCAAGGGAAGACTTCAAGGAGTTGAAGACTTGTGTCTAGGTATAAGATTTTTATTTGTTTTAGATAAAAATGTAAAGGATAGATAGTTGGTGGATTGCTCAAGTCTATATCACACACACACTCTTGATAGAACTCTTGATAGAATGATTTTCATAAAAGATTTTCCTAGTTAAGAAAAGATTTTTATTTTGTGATAAAATACAATTTGGTTTTTGGTATTCATATATACATATCTTTCAAAACCAAGTTTAGTGCTTTATGTCAAAAACTAGATATTTCATCTTGATTGTGTGGTGGATCATATCCATACACACTTTGCTTTATAAGTTCAAAATATCTTGTTTTTGTATTTTGTGAAGTTATGGAAAAACAAGTTTTAGAAAAACATATTTTTATAAAAACAGTTTTTATTTTGATTGAAACTATTTTTCTGGATTTACTGTGAATTTCTGAGATTTTATTAAGCCAAAAGACCAATCCTTAATCCCTATTTTCTGGTTCTGCCAGTTCTGATTTTTCAGAACTGACAGAGGCCGGTCGACCGGGTCGGTCGACCGGACGTGCACGACGTGCACGCCAGTGTGCACTGGAGATCGGTCGACCGGGCCGGTCGACCGTTTCAGAGAGCTTTGCTCTCGGGAATTATCGGTCGACCGGGCCGGTCGACCGACAGAGAGTTTTCTCTCTTCTCCAGTTGCGCGGTCGACCGGGCCGGTCGACCGGAGGCTGCAACGGTCGGATTTTTGACCGTTGCCGGTCGACCGGGCCGGTCGACCGGAAGCTCTGACAGAACCCAACGGCTCTATTTCTGGCAGCCTATAAATTGGGGTCTTGTCAACTGTTTTGATGTTAAGATTTTGAGGACTTCTTGAGCCAGTTTTTCCAAGTGATTTCAGAAGTTTTCTCCACAAAATAGAGTACCAATATTTCCTATCTTAAGGGAAGTTTTATCAAGAGAGTGTTAAAGTGATTTCTTGAGTTTTCCATCAAAGCCTTCTTTCCTTGTTTTTTTCTCACACTACACTTGAGCTTCCATTGTATATCTATCCTATAGGGAGAGTGTTGTAGTGAGTTTGTAATTGGTGATCAAGTGTTAGATCACCAAAGAGATTTCCTTTGTATTTGAGGAGACGGGCAAGTGTGCTCGTTGGTGGTTAGAGTTCGGTTGTGAACTCTTGGTGGTTTGAGGTGCGGCCTCGGCGAGTCGGTGGACTTGCGTGTGTAAGGGACTAGAGAGTCCGAGGGCTTGTAGGTGTTGCGGCACCGAGGAGAGATCCGGTGGGATCTTACATAGTGGAAATCCTTCGTGTGTCGAAGGCGGGGATGTAGAGCAAGTGTGCTCGAACCTCGAAACATACCCTTGTGTTTGCGATTGCTATCTCTTGCTCTCTTTCTCTTATTGTCTTATTTATATCTTGCATTTACTTTCATAGTTCTTACTTTTTTATGCTTGATATAATTGTGTGCATAATTGATATACATACTTGCTTGGGATTGTTGTTAACACTAGTATTCAACCAAGAGAGCCAACGCGGCACCTCAACCCATTCAAGGGGAATCTAGAGGAGTTTGTCCAGAGCCTCGCAAGGGGAATTCGGCAACACTCTTGTGTTATACATAAGTGTTTAATTAAAAGAAGTTTTATTTGGTCATCTTAGTTTTAATTCCGCATTATTTGTTCATAAGTGACCATTAGATTAGCCATCACCTATTCACCCCCCCTCTAGGTGATCTTACAGTATATACGTCGCAGTGACATCTCCTACCCGCCGGATCGGGCGTCACAGGATGGTATCAGAGCCTAGGTTCTAACATCCTCTGTACAACCAGTTGGCAGATTAATGATATATTAATCTGCAGCTGGAGAGCATGAGTCTTGAATATACATTCCAATCGCAAGTACGGTATTATCTATTCCTTACCCACAATCTTTTCCTTGGATCCTGAGACCCTTCTATCATTTCAGCTTCTTCCCATCATTCCTTTGATCAACTCAGATATTTTGTGTCCTGAGTTGGTAATCTCCCTTATCCTTTTCACTTTATTATAATATCATCGTTGATTCTAGTCTCTTCCGTGTTCATCTCCCTCATACAAATTTCGAGGACGATATTTTGTTAGGCGGGTAGATTGTAGCACCCCGTTTTCGGGATACGTACCCAGATACATGTCCCAAATTTTTTGACCGTATTAATTCAGTTTTCTTCCTGTATGTGTTTCGAGTTGTGATTACTTATGTTATTGTGTATCGGATCGGGATTCTCAACCCTAGAGTCAGCCCTGACCCGGACCGGGAACCGGTACTAGCCAGTAGCCCGATTTAACTTTCTGATAGTCTGATTTGAACGATTTTAGTTTCAGAGACTATTTCTAATATTTTAGATTTTCATAATTTTTTGAAATTTTTTAGAATTTTTCTGCAAAATCTCCAAAACCAGTGTTGGTCGACATCGCTGACTGATTCCCAGATTTATAGTTTTCAAATGGGATTGAATTTTCAAAAATAGCTTTCACGTTACTTCTTAGAATTTCATTTTCTATGTAAATTCATTTTTTGAGTTTTTCTAAATTTATAAAATTTGACGATTCTGGTGTCAGCCGGTATCGTCGGAATATTCTAGGATTTTTAATTTGAAAACTACATTGAATTTCTTGAATCTGATTTCGGAACGTTTCTGAAACAGTCAAATTTTCGCCCTATTAAAATAATAACATTATTTATCATTTTTTCTTTTCTTACTTTTTCCTTCTCCACTCCTCTACTTATTACTCCCAGAATATCCTATTAATTTTAATATTTAATAATATATTTATCTATTAATTTTTCATATTTTTTTTCTATGTTTCCTTTTCCTTTCTTTTCTTTCTTTCTTTTTCTTCTTTCTTTTTCTTCTCCCCTACCTACTCCGCACCCGACCCATGCCCTGCTCTTGCAGCCGCTGTAGCAGCATCAGCACATGGGCTGCAACAGCAGCCCATGCCCTCCCCCATACCTCCCCTACTCTCCCTCTCCCTCTCCCTTTCCCTCTCTTTCTATATATTTTATTTTTCTTTCCCTTCCCATATTCCATCATCTTCTTCATCTCTCACCCAACTTCTCCACCGTCGCCTCCACCATCACCACTACCACCGCTGGCCGCCCTAGGCCGGCCACCCACTTCACCAACACCTCCTCTCCACTCCACCATCTCCTTCAACCTCCAACAAACCCCTACCATCTCCAATTCACCATAACTCATCACCACCACCACCCTTCGTTCTCCAAAATTCACCACCACCTCCATCAAATTCTCCACTTCCACCACGCCATCATCACCTCCTCCTCCTCCTCTAACTTTCCAACACCACCAATCATCACCACCACCACCACCAACCACCATCACCACCTCCACCAACAACAACCCAACCAACAATTCCCCACTCCACCTCCCCTCCCCTAGGCCGCGCGCCCCACCACCGCCGGCAGCCGGGTCCGCCGGCAGGTGGTCGGCCGGCCGCCCCCCCACCATTTCTTTTCCTTCTTTCTTCTTTCTTTCTTTCTTTCTTCCTTCTTTCTTTAATCCTTTCTTTCTTTCTTTTCATTTCCTTTCCCTAAATAAAATCCACTTTTCTACATTCCTAAAATACCCATACCCACATTCCTAAATTACTTCCCCATATTTACAACAATACCCCTCCCCTTTTAATTCCTATTCTTTTTCTAAAAACACCCTATTTTCTCTCTCTGCCCCTTCCTACAACTTTCTCTCTCCTCTCTCATTCCCTCTCTAATATTTATATATATATTTATATTTATATATTTTAAATATAACTATGGGTTAGTGGTTTGTTCGTACGGTTCGCTGATTCCCCGGATTATTAACCGGTATTTCATCCCGGTTTCAGGCGAGCACATTTCTTTGACATTTTTTCTTTTATTACCATCATTTCATGTCTAATAAATATTAACTGGCTTTTAATATATGATGTCTCTTTATGTAAGTTAATATATGTTTAAATGGTTATCATGCTTTATAAATAGCTTCCGGCCATTATTATACCTTGTCGAGCCGGTATTATACCGGGTATGCCTAGATCTGCTCCCGCTTTACCTGGCTTCGCATAGCTAATTAAAAGATAAATTTATTAGTATAAAAATGGTAGTGGAGAGTTTGATATGTTTATGCCGTTCTCCTGTACCATTTGATGTGATCGGTTGATACCTGATATTTGATGTTGTGACTCTTACCGACTTATTAGTTACCTGACCCTGACATATATACATCTGATACTTGGCCTGCTATATTTGACACATGATACTCGACACCGGTACTTGCCATGCTATATATGACGCATGATACCCGACACCGGTACTTGCCATGCTATATTTGATACATGATACCCGACACCGGTGCTTGCCATGCTATATTTATCGCCTGCTACCTGACACCTGATATAATAACACTTGACCTAATATTGTGGCACATATAATATAGTGCATATTCATGACTATTACTTTTACGGGGACTTGGAATGATACCAGATATTTGGTACTCCTGTACTCCTGAATTCCTGTACTCCTGAACTCCTGAACTCCTGTACTCCTGAACCCCTGAAAAAGGGTGACTCCTGATATTATACTCTTGATATTATACCCCTGTTAATTCCTATAGTTGGATAATTGTGGTTATACTGTATACACATGTGGATATTATCTTTGGGCAATTCATATATGTATAATAAAAATACTCAACTTACACTGGGTGGGGGAAACTGATGGAAACCGGTATGATGTTATATTTATAATGGTGATATTTCTGAAGTGTCGTGTGGGGCACGTAATGATAAGTCCCTGGAAGTATTAGCCTGAATCTGAAGTGTCGTGTGGGGCGCGTAATGATAAGTCCCCGGAAGCAGTAGCCTGAATCTGAAGTGTCGTGTGGGGTGCGTAATGATAAGTCCCCGGAAGCAGTAACTTGTACTCCTGAGCTAGTCCCGGGCAGAGACGGAACCCACTATAAATATGAGCCATCAGATTTATCAGTTTTCAAATAAAAACTCGTCTTATTCATAAGTGAACGTATGTGTACCGGTAGCACATACAAAAGCATATGAATCGGATGAATAACATAAAACAACCAAATAGTAATAAGGTTAGGAGCGTGTGATATTTGGTCTCTCCTTTGTTCGGGTCCTGGTATTCACATATCAGACCCGGATAAGTTCTACATAGTGCGAACTCTAGTATGGACTATCGGTGATGTGAGGCGCTAGTAGGGAGGCGATTAAAATATTAAACAGTACCAATTTTTGTTATTGGATCAATTAAAATGCAACACCTTTATATTCTCCAGTTATAGTATTATGCTCTGAGTTGACACCCTGTTTTATAACACATGACCTCTGTGATATCATGATTACTCCAGACACACTCTAGTTCTGTTAGCCTGAGGGCAACTCAAGTTGTATGAACTCAGATGATGGTGACATCGGATATGTGGTATATAGATGCGGGTTTCCTTATTTAGATTATCCCCTCGACTATCAACCCCATTAATTCATAATCTGAGCTTATACAACTAGTTTTGTCCATACTTATATTTATCGCGTGTTTAGTGTATTTATCACATGTTTAATATATTTGTCGCGTGATTATGTGTACCTATGCTCTCTATACCATTTTACATGCATGTTTTCCAATTCAGATTTACTGACATACATGTATTTACTTATCTCGGATTTACTGTCATTTTCCTTATATTACTCGTCATTTCATGTACCTGCATGCCTGGACCACATCACTTGATCATGTACACGTGTGCCTGTTATGTACGCCATTTGGCTTTATCATATGCACTCGCTGGGGTTGCTAATAACCCTGAATTCTCATGTCCAGATCCTGGAGTCCGGACCATGGTGATCTTGTTATAACTGATCAGAGTGCGCAGCGAATCCTCCCGTGGTGATCAGAGTGCAGCAGAAGCTCAGACATCACCGTAGTTCTTCCTCTCAGCTTTTCTCCTGTTTGGCTCTCGAGGCCCCTCTTGTCGTATCGTGAGCATCTCTCAGCTCTTATTATGTATATCCCTTCATGTATTGTATTCTTTTGTATTTTTGGTGATGTAATATTCCTGTAATGTTGTATCATTCTCTGTAATAACCATGTACTTGCACTATTTCTGTTGGAATGTATATTATCACTGTGCATCCGCACTCTGAATCTTCCTCGTACTGAAGCTTAGCATATATACGTGAGGGTATCTCTGACCTATGTATATATGTCGCAGTGACAACTCCGTACCTGCCGGATCGGGTGTCATAGATGTACTCTCCAACAGATAGCTTATTGTAATACACATATAAGTCATAATGGCTTCGTGTACCTCTTTCCTCTTATGAAACTGTCGAAACGCTTGTAGCACTGCCTTGGTGATTGCTTTTGTCCATACAATGATTTCTTCAGTTTGCATACTATATTATCCTTTCCTGCAGTTTTGAACTGCATTAGCTGAGACATGTAGATCTCCTCTTCAAATCGCCATGGAGAAAGGAGATTTTCACATCGAGCTGATCAAGTTTCAACTCGTATTGCGCTACCAGTGCCAACAAAATCCGAATAGACGAGTGTTTTACAAAATGTGAGAATACCTCATTGAAGTCAATGCTTTCTTATTGAGCGTTGTTGAAACTTGTTTTGATGAAGACTTTTGTGAAGCATGTCATTTGGAGCTCTAACACACGAAGAATCAAGAGTTCTACATGATCAAGATGTCCCAAAGAGAGTTGATATGATGTGTTTTGTAATTATGAAATCGCATGTCAAAAGCCTTGATGCACACACACATATTATTGTCCATTAGTCGACTTATAGTCCCTTTATAGTCGACTAATAACATGTGTAGTCGACTTGACCCAAACCCTAGTCGACTAATCTTGTGTCCAAAACAGACCCAACTCTCTGTTTCTGCATTAGTCGACTTGACAGTAAAATGTAGTCGACTAATAGCATTTGTAGTCGACTAATCCCTTGCCCCTAGTCGACTAATAGCTGGTCCAGTCGACTTATAAGTAGTTGCAGTCGACTTGATTCAGTTAACCAGAAACTTGTCATTCGAGCTTATCTTGACCTAGTCGACTTATAGTCAAACCTAGTCGACTAATAGTAGGAAATTTGCCTTATATAGTCGACTAACTGATAAGGCAAGTCGATTATAGGTAGTTTCCTGACTGTTGGACAGTTTCTGACTGTTGGTTTTTTGTGCAACGTTTCCCAACGTTTGAACATTCAAAAGGCACCTATTAACTACCCTAACTTACCCTAGTCTTCAGCTATATAAGGGTGGTTAATCCAAAGGCCAAACACTAAGAAAAATCTTCAGTTTTTCAAAGCCAAAATTCTGTCATAATCTGAAAACTGTTTTTCCAACTTTTGTTCTTCACCAAAAGTCATTTCCATTGTGAAGTTCTCTGAAGTTTCTCCTATACTAGACCTTGTCCACGTTCATACACAATACCAAGGCTTATAGGAAAGTTGTAATACTCAAAGCAAGCATTGTACACGGGTGGCTTCTTGGTGTAGAGGCAGTTGTACAAGGTGAAGGTGTTCTCTTGGTGGAAGAGAAGGTGTTCTCTTGGTGGAAGAGAAGGTGTACACATTTGGCAAAGGGGATTTGTCAAGTGGTGTGCATGGTTGTGATTTTGGGTGTACAAAATCAAGGATAAAGGAAAATCTCAAGCGGGTGGCTTGGGGACTGGATGTAGGTCACGATGACCGAACCAGGATAAATCTCTCGTATTTGCGTTTGTCTAACTTTCTGAGATTTACTTTTTCTTTTATTGCAAGTTATTTATTTGCTTAACGTTAATCCTTCTTGTTTTAGTTTTGTGTTGACTTGGGTATTTTTAGATCTATAATTGCCAACAGAGATAGTTCCGCATTTGACATCATCTCGAGGACCAACAATTGGTATCAGAGCGAGGTCCTACAATTGGTATCAGAGCGGGTACAAGTCAACAACAAGATGGCAACGGAGTTTTCATTATCCCAATTCAAAGAAGGACATTCTACACAATGTCCACCGCTATTTGACGGATCCAACTACAACTATTGGAAGTGTAGAATGAAGATCTACTTGCAATCGCTGAACTACGACCTTTGGAATATCGTAGAAGCATCGTACACCAAGCCAACACCAACTACAACGCTTGGAGTGAAGATCAAAAGAAGAACACGAGCCTTGACGCCAAAGCGATGAATGCCTTGTTCTGTGCCTTAACCAAAGAAGAGTTCAACCGTGTGTCAACAGCCACTTCTGCATATCAAATATGGCATACTCTTCAGGTAACACACGAAGGCACAAATAAAGTTAAGGAATCTAAAATATCTGTTCTTGTCCACAGGTTTAAATTATTCAAAATGGAGGAGAATGAAACCATATCCAAAATAGTTACAAGATTCACCGACATTATCAATTCATTAGCATCTCTTGGAAAGAACTACACCCAAGTTGAAAGAGTTCGTAAGATCCTTCGTGCACTCACACCAGAATGGGAGAAGAAGACAACCGCCATTGAAGAGGCGAATGATCTCTCAACTATGACATTAGAAAACCTAATCGGTAATCTAATGGTATATGAAGTGCAGTTAGAAGAAAGGAAGAAGGTCGAATGACAACAGCGTTCAAAGAAGAAAGAACTCGCCTTCCATGCATCTTCCGACACGGATGATTCCAATGACGATGAAGAGGAGATCGCAATGCTTTCAAAGAAATTCAGGAGATTTCTAAAGTAAGGTAAATTCAAATGCTTTAATTGTAATAAACAGGCCATATGAAGATGGATTGCCCTTTGCTCAAGAAGAAAGAAAAATACAAGAGTAAAAAGTTCAGAAAGAAGAAAAACTACGAAGCATCATCAGAATACAGTGATTCCTCATCTTCTGATGAAGAAGAATCCACTGAATGTGTTAACCTATGTTACATGCCCAAAGAAGATGAAGAGGTATCATTTTCTGAACTTTCTGATGCATTTCATGAATTGTTTATTGATCTGAAAAATGAAAAATTGAAAAATAAAGTTTTATCAAAAGAATATGAAAAACTTTTAAAGGAAAATTCATGTTATACTTTACAAGTATCTTCTATAAATTCTCAACAAGATGAGTTTGAAAAAGTCATATCATCTTTGAAAAATGAAAATGAGAAGTTTATAAAAGAGAACATTTTTCTTAAAAAGGAAACTAAGTCTTTGAATGAAAGGATTTCTATATTGGATAAAGACATGTTAGTTTTCAAAAAGAAATATGAAGATCTTTTACAAAATGTGACTAAGTTCAATAAAGAAAAAGAAAAATTGAATGATTTATTATCTTTTCAGAAGTTGTCACATGATAATCATTATGGTATTGGATATAATGAAAAGTCTTCATATGTTAGTAATCCATATGTGAAAAGAAAGTCTAAAAGAATTAAGACAAAGTTTATATGGATTCCTAAGAATTAAGTTTTCATGATAAAAATACATATATTGCATCATACATTCATGATATATGTAATTCTTGCAACTATGTGTATACTGACAGGTGAAAACCAAATTCTAAATGGATTTGGACTCCTAAAGGTTAATATGTTCTTTTATGTTTGGTACCATCTAACGTTTATCTTGCAGGTACCATGTAAAAATTGATAAGAACATATATATAATAATATATATATATATATATATATATATATATATATATATATATATATATATATATATATATATATATACTAATATATTTGTTGCAGGGGGAGAACAAAGTCTTTTCATATTTGTTATAACTCAATTTCTGCAGGGGGAGGAAAATATAACATATTTTTCTGCAGGAGGAGCACTTGTGCACACAAAGCGCCATCATCAAAAAGGGGGAGAATGTTGAAACTTGTTTTGATGAAGACTTTTGTGAAGCATGTCATTTGGAGCTCTAACACACGAAGAATCAAGAGTTCTACATGATCAAGATGTCCCAAAGAGAGTTGATATGATGTGTTTTTGTAATTATAAAATAGCATGTCAAAACCTTGATGCACACACACATATCA
>JAVJIF010009700.1:0-40000 GCA_038442645.1 Agave tequilana
TAACTAGTCTGATTTCCATCAGAATCATTCATGTGACATGAACATACGCAGTGAATTAAGCAATGATGCATAATAATATTTACTTATGCCAGCCAACTTCTGTTGTTACTTATCAAGAATTTCACATGTTGAACTTGTTACTTATAGAAGTAGTTATAGAACAATCACATGTTAGCTAAAAGGAGAGTCAGAAGCCAAAGAGACACACAAATCGGCTCTCAATATCATTGAATAGGTAAATTTGTTATCTCTCACAGTTGCACATAAACCTCTTTCTTAACTGAAAGATGGACACAATGTTTTAATACAGATCTTGGAGCTTAACTAAGAATCTCCATAACTTCAGAGAACACCTTGATCCATGTTGTTGGATTATGACTCAAAACCCATTAAGTCGACCCGTTTGATTTATTGAGAGGGTTTTGTTGGATTTGGCTCATTACTCATTAACCAACCTGTTAGTATGCGTACCCGAACCCACCCATTTGTTACAAACAAACAGGCATCAGAGCCATCTTAGTGCTCACAAGTTGTTCAACATATTGCTTAGAAGAGATCTGATCTTCGATCATCATGTTCGCAAGGAGTTCGATATATTGCTTGAAGGAGATCTAATTCGGGTTTCGAGATGTCTTCAGTGAATTATAAAGTAGCGTAGTTTGATGGAAAGAATAGTTTCAATCTATGGAAAGTCAAGATGCAGGCTCTTCTCGTTCAACAGGGTTTATTGAAGATTCTCAATATGAAGTACAAGTTGCTGGAATCTATGTCTAAAGATGAGAAAGAAGAACTTAATATAAAGACACACTGTGCGATCCAGCTTTTTTTGGCCGAT
The DNA here is from genome assembly GCA_038442645.1 of Agave tequilana. Classification (NCBI taxonomy): domain Eukaryota; kingdom Viridiplantae; phylum Streptophyta; class Magnoliopsida; order Asparagales; family Asparagaceae; genus Agave; species Agave tequilana. The sequence continues at coordinate 836 of JAVJIF010009700.1, forward strand.
GAAGTGTTGCGAGAAGTTGTAGATGAAACTGTTGCATGTTATGGCGAAGGTTAGAGAGCTTGTACAGTGTGAAGTCTCTCATCAACAAGCTTTATTTGAAGTAGCAACTCTTTACCCTTCACATAAAGGAGGTACTCCTGTTAACGACTACTTAGATCAATTAAATAAATTCTTATGGGTCTGAAAAATATTGATGTGATCAAGCTCTTATTTATTATGTTCATTATTGCTTCTTTTGAGACTTTTGTTAACAAACATGTTTTATGGTAGAAATACTCTTTCTTTAGAAGATGTTAAATTAGCTTTGCATTCTAAAGAATTGAGACAAAAGCATCTGTTAGTGGGAGCAAGGTTCAGGCACAAGGCTTGTTTGTTCGTGGTCATCCAGAAAAAGGGTTTTGCTCAAAGAGGAAAATCTAGAGACAAATCTAAATCCAAGTCAAGGCTGAGAAAAGATGTTGAGTGCTACTATTATCACTGGAAAGGACATTTCAGATGGGATTGTCCAAAGCTCAAAGGAAAGGAGGATGCAAAGAAGAATTGGAATAAGAAGTTTTTTACTAGTGTTGTGAAAGATATATCTGGTGCTAATGATGTTCTATCAGTTGTTCATGATGCATCGTCATGGGATGTGTGGATTCTTGATTCAAGGTGTTCCTATCATGTGTGTTCCAGTAGGAATTGTTTCGTGACTTACCAGTTGATTGATGATGGAGATGTTTTGATGAGAAATAATATGCCTTGTAAGACAATTGGAATTTGTTTAATCAAGAGTCGGATGCATGATGGTGTTATTAGGACTTTGACAAATGTTTGGCATGTACGAGAGTTGAAGAAGAATCTCATTTCATTAGGAAAACTTGATGATAATGGTTACAAGCTTTCAGGTGAAGATCAAGTTCTGAGAGTTAGTAAAGGTTCTTTGATCCTTATGAAGGAAGAAGCTGAACACTCTCTACATCCTCCAGGATAGTACATTGACATGTGCTGCAACCATGGTATCGTCAGGGGATTCAAATTCAGAGGCTACTTAGTTATGGCATATGTGGCTCGGGTATATTAGTAAGAGGAATGGATGTGCTAAGAAAACATGGTTTACTTTGTGGTTAGATAACAGGAAAGCTGGACTTCTGTGAGCCTTGCGTGTTCGGCAAGCAATGCAAGATTTCTTTCAGTACATTTGTTTACAGAACAAAAAGTGCATTGGATTATATATACTCAGATGTTTAGGATCCCTCTCAAGTTTCATCCAAGGGTGGAGCTCGTTTTCTTGCGGTATTGATTGATACTTATTCTAGAAAGATTTGGGCGTATATTCTAAAGCACAAGAGTGATGTATTTTCTACCTTCATCGGGTGGAGGGTTATGATAGAGAAGCAGACTGAAAAGAAGGTGAAGCGCCTTAGGACCAATAATAGGATGGAGTTTTGTTCCAGACAGTTAAACCAGTTTTGCATGGATGAAGGTATTGTGAGATATCATACAGTTCATGAAACACCAGAACAAAATGTAGTTATGGAGATGATGAAAATAACTCTTTTGGAGAGAGCTCAATGCATGCTCTCTAATACTGGTTTATCAAAGGTTTTTTTTGGACAGAAGCGATAAATACTGCTTGCTATTTGATCAATCGGTCTCCCTCCATATCTATTGGCTGCAAAACTCTAGAAGTGGTTTGGTAACCCTGTTAGTTATGCTCATTTGAGAATATTTGGTTGTCCTGCTTATTTTCATGTTAATGATGGTAAGCTTGAACCTAGAGCTAGGAAATCTATATTTCTTGGTTATGAAAATGTCGTGAAAGGATATAGATTGTGGTGTGCTAATCCTAAATCACCTGGATTTGTCACTAGTAGGGATGTAACTTTTGATAAATATTCTATACCTCACCCGAGAAAGGAGTTTGTTGTTGATACTACAGGTTTAGTAGAGTAATGTAGTAAGTAGGTGGAGTTAAAAAATAAAGATTCAGAGAGAGTACATTATGACGCTTGTGTTGAACCGGTTGATGTTGCCCAAGGTAAAACTTCAGATGATGGTACTCCACCGTAATGATATATCATTGCCACTGAAGAGAAAGGAGAAATATTCGGCTTCCTCAGCGATTTGTTTATGCGGATACAATTGCATTTGTTTTGAATTTTGTAGAGTGGATTGAGATTCCATATCCATCCATTACACTGAGGTTGTTAGTGGTAAGGAGGCTGTAGAGTGGACTGTTGCTATGATTGAAGAGATTGAGTCTCTTCGTAAGAACCAAAATGAGAGTTGATGAAGCCGTCATCGGTCAAAAACTAATTGGATGTAAATGATCTTCAAGAAGAAAGAACTCTAGGGGTGGAACTTGCAATGTATAAGGCATACTTGGTAGCCAGGGCTACAGTCAGAGGGAAGGTTTAACTTGAAGAACACTTCCATTTGCGTGCTGCTTGGCATGATTACTTGGTTAGATTTGGAGTTTGAGCAACTTAATGTGACGATGACATTCTTACGTGGTGAGCTTGAGGCGTAGATTTGTGTGCATTGGCCAGAGGGGTTCAGTGTTGAAGGCAAAGAAGATTATCTATGCACGTTGAAGAAATCAATGTATGGTTTAAACTAGTCATCACGACAGCGGTATTTGAGGTATGGAACTTTCACAATTGGGCATGGCTACTCGAAGAGTTCATGTGATCCTTGAGTTTATCATCGAAAGCCCAGTGATGGCTTATTTATTTATTTATTTTATATGTTGATGATATGCAGATTGCTGCCAGAGACATGATTGAGATTGATAGATTAAAAGCTTAGCTGAGTAGTGAGTTTGGTATGTAAGATTCAGGAGCAGCTAAGAAGATATTAGTGTTGGTGTTTTGTGTCTTCAATTCCAAAGTTGACCAGAAAGTAAAGAGGTAGTCTAAAGGTAGAGATGCATGTATCAGAAGACCAAGAGGTGGTCCAAAAGTAGAGGTACAATATATTGACTAGAGAATAAATGCTTAGGGAGATTGAGGTACATTGTATTGACTAGAGAGTAACTAGCTAGGAGATTGAAGGTTGAATGTTCTTGGAATTTGCCAAAGAGGTCTATATAATGGGCTTATAGGCTAGGGCAAGAACACAACAATAGCAACAACAAGAGTATTTCTCTAAAAGTATAAAGAAAAGAGTGAGAAAATAGAGAGAAAGAGGAGTAACAAGTAAGAGTGGATTAGAGTGAGTAAATTCTTTGTATTTGTATTTATTTTATTACTCTATAGTGATATCTCTCCACCTCCGAGGACGCAGACCAGAGTTATTGGGCTGAATCTTGTCAATCTTGTGTCTTTTCTGATTATGCCTATTGAGTTTGTGCTTCTTTATTCTTCCACTGCTCGATTTCCTAGATTCTTGTGGTTCCGTGGGCAGGTCCGACTTGTGCCTGTGAATTTACCCCAATTGGTATCAGAGCTTTTGGTGGAGTTTCGAGCCGTCATGGAGTCGAAATTCAAGGTAGAGAAGTTTGACGGTAAGGCGAAGTTCTTTTTGTGGCAGTGGAGAGTGGGGGCGCTCTTGGCACAACAAGGGATCCATAAGGCGCTGTTGGAGAAGGGGAAGGTGATGAGTTTAGCCCCTGTTGAGTCTTTAGTATCCTCGGAAGGAGGATCAGTTTCACTTTCCACCTCGAAGGCTGCTATGACGGAAGAAGAGTGGAAGATATAGACCTCCGACCTGTGGGGACTATTGAGTTGTGCCTTATGGATGAAATTCTTTGTAACATGATCAGCGAGAAAACAACATCTGGTCTTCGGCAAAGTTGGAGAACCTCTACATGTCCAAAAATCTCTTTAGTAGACTATACCTCAAGAAGCAACTATTCGGGTTGCATATGAAAGAAGGTGCATCCATTCATGATCATCTTAGTGTTTTCAATAAGTTAGTCAGTGATTTATAGTGTCAATGAGATGTTGAAGGAGGACGATAAAGCCCTTCTATTGTTGAATTCTTTGCCACCTTCATATGAGCATTTGGTAACTACTATCATCTATGGAAGGACACTCGAGTTTGAGGATGTCTCTAGTATGTTGGTGACAAATGAAATTCAAAAGAGATCCGTGAAGACATAGGTGTCAGGGGAAGGGTTATTTGCATCATCTTCGAAGGGAAAGGTAAAAGCAAAGATCGGAAGGGGAATAGAGATTACCAAAAGAGAAAGTCAAAAGGGAAATCAGCTCGAGGTCACTTTTCTAGTGAGCCGGGGCACTTTCTTAAAGAGTGTAAGAAGTACACGAAGCATCTACAAGAAAAGGGGAAAAGGACCAACTCGGCGAGCATGGCAGTTTCCAAAGCTGATGTTCTCATTGTGTGTTTGTCAGGAACCCAGTATTCAAATGAGTGGATATTGGATTCGGGTTGCTCTTATCACATAACTCCAAACAAGTAGTGGTTCGAGACATATGAGCTGCTCGGTAGTGATTCTGTTCTGATGGGAAACAATGCATCATGCAAGATGGTTGGGATCAAAACAACAACAATAACAACTAAGCCATTTGTCCCAAGTATTTGGGGGTAGGCTACATGAACCAAAATAGAATTACGTCTGATCGGGCACATGGATCAGCTTTCTCCACTCATTCCTATCGAGCATATGCCTTCATTAAAATTTTTAGCCTCTATATTTTGTCGTTTACCTCCATCCATGTTTTCTTCGGTTGCCCCTGCGCTCTTTTAACTTGTCTTAATTTGATACGTTTTACTTGCCGGACTGACGCATCTTTAGGTCTACGTCGCACATGACCAAACCATCGTAAGCGATTTTCTCTCATCTTTTCTTCTACAAGAGCTACGCCTATCTTAGTACGAATATCATCATTTCTCCCCTTATCTCTCCTCGTGTTACCACACATCCAGCGAAGCATGCGCATCTCTGCTATACTTATCTTCTGGACATGATATCTCTTTATAGCCCAACATTCTGTGTCATATATAAAACTGGCTTAATAGCAGTCCAATAAAACTTTCACTTCAGTCATAACGGAATTTTACGGTGCATAAAACTCTTGTTGCGCTCCTCTATTTCAACCAGCCGGCTTGGATCCTATGGTTGACATCACTATTGATCTCCCCATCCCTTTAGATAATAAAACTTAAGTACTTAAAATGACTGCTCATCAGTTGGGATCGAAACTGTGAAGATAAAAATATATGATTGTGCTATCAGAACTCTTACAAAGGTGAGATGTAGCGGAGTTGCGATAGAATCTTATCTTTTTGGGGCATTAGATTCTTTGGGGTGTCGGTACGGAGCTGAAGGTGGACATCTGAAGGTGACCAAGGGGGCATTGGTGGTGATGAAGGGCAGAATTTTGACAACTTGTACAAGTTGCTTAGCACACAATCATTGGAGGAGTATCTGTGGCAGCTATAGGGGAGAGCACCAAGGATACCAAGTTGTGGCATATGAGGCTCGGTCACATGAGTGTACAAGGCATGCAAGAGTTGTAGAAGAGGGGGCTACTCAATGGTGTTCAAAGCTGTAAGCTTGACTTTGCAAATATTGTGTGTTCGGCAAACAACACAAGATTTGATTCAAGATGGTGACTCATAAAAGCAAAGGGGTGCTAGACTATATCCATTCAGATGTGTGGGGATCGGCATCCGTATGATCCAAAAGATGAGTTGAATATTTTGTCACCTTTATTGATGACTTCTCGAGGAACGTTGGGTTTATTTTATGAAAAATAAATCAGAGGTGTTCGAGAAGTTCAAAGAGAGGAAGTCCCATGTTGAGAAGAGCACGGAAGATTTCTCAAGTGCTTAAGGAGTGATAATAGAGGTGAATTCACCTCTGCCGAATACAAGTTCTACAAATTTAAGGCATTACTCAACATTATACTACGCGGGGCGGGGCTGATCAAAATGGGGTTGCAGAGTCGATCAGTAGGACTTTTTGTGAGAAGGCAAGAAGTATGAGACTGAATTTGGGTCTGCCTAAAGAGTTTTGGGGGAAGCTATCAACATGTGTGCTATGTGGTCAACCTTGCACCATCTACAGCAATAGATTTGAAGATCTCTGAGGAGTGGCTTGGGGAGAAGGTTGAATACTCAAGGCTGAAAATCTTTAGTTGCTTGGCATATGCACTTATGTGCTATGTGGTCAACAAGCAAGCGGTCAAAGATTGATGCAAAATCTAAGGAGTGTGTGTTTATTGAATTCTTGCATGAAGTAAAATGCTACAAGTTGTGGATCCAGTAGTGAAGAAGATTTTCATGAGCAAGGTTGTTGTCTTTGATGAAAATCGCATGATCAAAGTTTTGAAGGGAAGCACTGTGGCCAAAGAGGGAGGTGATAAAGAGGAAGACAAAGTTAAGGTGGAGCTGATCACTTCTAATGAGAAGCTGAACCAAAAGATGCAAGTCGAGGAATAAGCAGCGCAAAAAGCCTAGCACTAGTGAGATGTCTTACAACATTGCACTTGGTAGAGATCGGAGGGAGATTAAAGGTCTGGTGAGATATGGATATGAAGATGATTCGGTTACTTTTGCTCTTCTAACCGAAGAAAGAGATTCCTCAAGTTTTAGAGAAGCTCTTTAGCATCCAGAGAAAAGAAAGTGGCTTATAACCATGGAGGAAGATATGGAGTCTCTTCAAAAAATGAAACATAAAAGCTAGTAAAACTACATGCGGGAAAAGGGCTATCAGGTGCTAGTGTATCTTTCGAAAGAAAGTTCTAGTCCGCAAGAGAAGAGATGTAAGGCAAGACTTGTTGCTAATAGGTATGCTCAAAGAAGAGGTGTAGATTATAACGAGATATTCTCTCCAGTGGTGAAACATACATCTATCCTAGTGCTCTTATCCATAGTGGCTATGAATAACTTGAAGCTTGAGCATTGGATGTCATAATGGCTTTTCTCCATGGGCAAATTGTGGAGAATATTATATGCAGCAACCAAAAGAGTTCGAGAAGCAAGGGATGGAGAAACATGTATGCAAGCTAAAGAGGTCTCTCTACGGGTTGAAGCAATCACCGCGACAGTGGCACAAAAGGTTTGATTCCTTCATGATAGGGAACGACTTCACCCGGCGTATGATAATTATATCTACACAAAGAAATTGCTTGATTGGTCGTGGCTTTATTTGCTTCTTTATGTTGATGACATACCGATAGCTGCTAAATATGGATGCTATAAATGAACTCAAGGAGAGCTTAAGTAAAAAGTTCGAGATGAAAGACCTTGGCGGTGCCAAGAAATCCTCAGTATGGAGATCAGCAGAGATAGAGAGAAGTGACTACTATGGCTATCTTAGAGCAATTATATCGAGAAGATGCGTGAGAAATTCAAAATGAATCAAACAAAGTATGTTTCTACCCTTATTGGCGCACACTTTTCAGCTATCAATGGCGTGTTGTCCTTCAACAGAGGAAGAGTATATGGCAAGAGTGCCATATGTAAGTGCAATCGGGTGACTCGTATTTGCAAGGTGTTGCACTAGATCGGATATTTCTCATGCAGTAAGTTTGATGAGTCGATATATTTCAAATTCAGGAAAGAGGCATTAGGAAGCGGTCAAATGGGTGATGAGGTACCTGAAAGGGACCATTAAGAGGTGTATTATATTCTTTATGGGCGGAATGCACAAGTAGGTGGAGGGGGGTTGTAGATTCTCACTTTGCAGGTGATTTGGACAAGGGGATGTTCACTAGAGGATATGCATTCACATATGGTGGAAGCCCAGTTAGTTTGAAGTCTACACTTTATTGTACGGTGGCTCTTTCTACAATAGAGGCTGAGTATATGGAAGTTGTTGAAGCGGCAAAGGAGGCATTATGGTTGAAGGGCTTGGTGAAATCTCTTGGAAGGGATCAAGGTGTAGTGTCTATTCATTGTGATAGTTAAAGTGCCATTCATTTGGCAAGAGACCAGGTGTTTCATTCAAGAACCAAGCATATTTCTATTAAGTGCCATAAGATTTGAGATTGGATCGAAGAGGGGGAGATCAGTCTTGAGAAGATTGATATAAAAGGCAATCCTCCAGACTTCATAACAAAAGTTATTCTAAAGGAAAAGTTCAAGCTATGCTCGAATGTCATCAATGTCATCTGCTATTGTTGTGAGAAAGCGCTCCAGGCAAAAGTGTGGTAGGTATCCCATTCCGAGTACCTTGAGGAGAAGCACCAAAGAGTATTCTTCCTGAGTTTGGAATTCAAGTCAAGGTGGAGTTTGTTGGTGTTTTGTGTCTTTAATTCCAAAGTTGACTGGAAGGCCAAGAGGCGGTCTAAAGATAAAGGTACACGTACCGGAAGACCAAGAGGTGATCCAAAGGTAGAGGTACAATGTATTGAATAGAGAGTAAATGATTTGGGAGATTGAAGGTACATTATATTGAATAGAGAGTAATTGACCTGGGAGATTGAAGGTTACATGTTTTTGGAATTTGCCAAAGGGGAATGCCTATATAATGGGCTTATTGGATAAGGTAAGAACACAATAATAGCAACAACAAGAGAATTTCCCTAAGAGTGTAGAGAAAAGAGAGAAATAGGGAGAAAGAGGAGTAATAAGTAAGAGAGAAGATTAGAGTAATTAAATCTTTTGTACTTGTATTTTATTATTTTATAGTGATATCTCTCCACTTTCGGGGACGTAGGCCAGAGTTATTGGGTCGAACCTCGTAAATCTTGTGTCTTCTCTGATTACGTCTATTAAGTTTGTACTCCTTATTCTTTCACCGACTCGATCTCCTAGGTCCTTGCGGCTTCGTGAGTCAGGGGCGACTTATGTCCGTGAATTATACAACAACTAGGGATGGAGATTTACAGGACAGGAGAGAGAAGAGATTATTTCTATCTCAGAAGAAATACATCGAGAAGGTGTTAAAAAGATTTGGCATGCTTAATGTCAAGCCGGTGAAGAGTTCACTTGCTGCTCATTTTTTGGCTTTCTGTATAGTTGTCACCTCATACACAGGAGAAAGAGCAGTATTGTCTCACGTTCCCTATTCGAGTACATCGAGGAGTATCATGTATGCTATGGTGTGCACTCATTGTCACATTTCATATGTCGATAGTGTGGTGAGTCGCTATATGCATAACTCTGAAAAGATTCATTGGCAGGTAGTGAAATACATAATTCGGTATTTGAGAGGGACATGTATTGGTTAGATGTATCATAGAGATGGTGAAAAAGGTTGTGAATTAGTTGATTATTTGGATTTAGATTTTCCGGGCTATCTGGATCGTAGAAGATCCATGACTGGCTATGTGTTCAGTCTTTCACGTTGTGTTGTTTGTTGGAGAGCTTCATTACAGCCAATAGTTGCATTGTCTACAATTGAGGCAGAGTACATAGCGTTAACTGAAGCAGTAAAAGAAGCTATTTGGTTTAGAGATTTGATTAGTGATTTGAGTTTGGTTCAAGTGTGTGATTCCAGTGTTTTGTGATAGCCAGAGTGCTATCGATTTGTCGAAGAATTAAGTATATCACGAGAGGATTAACATATTGACGTCAGGTATAACTTCATTCGAGAGGTCAAGGTCATCCAGGTTAAGAAGATTAGTACTGCAGATAACCTGACTGACATGTTGATAAAGCCCGTACTCTCGTGCAAATTTGAGCATTGCCTCGAATTGCTTGGTATTAGAGATGCCGAGGGTTAAGCCCATCGAGGCTCTTGGAGAAGACAGTGAGGACATCCAGTTGAGGCTTGATGGAGTTCGGGTCAAGGTGGAGAATTATTTATTGTATATTTGAGTCAAGGTGGAGATTATTAGATTATGACTCAATATACCCATTGACCCAACACGTTAGTATCCATACCCGAACCCAACCTGTTTGTTATACACATGCAATGACTTTTAATTATATGTATAATGCTGCCTGTTTATATTATTCCTCTAATGTGTAAATGGGATTGGAAATATGCTCACTCCTCACGGCATTTTTGATTCTGAGAATTCTGACTTCGAAAAGGTTGTTCTGTTATCCATATTGATTCTTGGAATGTTAATAAATATAAACAACAAATTAGGTATAATTTTATTTTCTTCTGAAAATATACACATTTAATTAGAACCTTTTTGTGTCCATTTCTTTTGTGGTTTTTTCAGTTTTGTCAGATTTTTTTTTTCTTCAAGGCGTGTTTGGTTTGGGGCGGAGTGGGGAAAAGCGGAAGTGGGAAAACTCATTTCCCACTCTCGGTGTTTATTTGGAACCGAAAAAGAAAATAGGAAAACCCATTTTGTTTCTCTTTTCTTTTTTACACCTCCTTTTTATACTATAATTTTTACACTTACAGGGCGCTACAGTTAATTTTGTGGTCAAGTAAATCTTACTTGCAATTAGTTATATCTCAAAACAGTTAAATTTTGTGGTTATATAAATCCCACTTGCAGTTTAATTACAGTCCAAAATAAAACTTCATAATACATATTTATTTTATTTATTTGTGGTCAAGTTTTTAACTTTCACTTTCACATTACTAATCAAATACCGCAAAAACGTAATATGATTTTTCACTTACACTTTAACATTACAATCAACACCGAAAACTTACTTGCACAAATCCTAATATTCTACATTTTTCTCATCTTTCCCTTCCCATTTTTCACTTACACATTTTCCTCTTAATTGTAGCAAACCCAACATGCCCTAAAATTGTTGCTCTGGTTCACATAACCATACAGGGGAATGCTGAGGCCCCCATCATTCTATATCTTCTGAATTCTGGACTGTAAAACATTTGAGGGGTTAAATATCAGGCATTATTTTAATTTTCTTTAGATTAGATATACATGGGTTCTGTACAAGATTTCTTAATACATCACTTCATACTGTCCTCTGATGTCAAATTATTCGGTGTTTGCAAATCTCTCTTAAATCAATTGGTTTATTCTTATGAGATGATGTGAAGTGCAGTAAAACTGAGGACATGGCCCTCTTTCCTAGCATATTGTCTAGATCCTTTTCATTTGTTTTCTCATGTTTTCTTCCACCTGAAATCTAGACTTGAAAGCTTAATTCATTCTGGATTTTAATTGAATTTTTTTCAAATGCAGGAAGGGGAAGATGCTGATGGGTTGAGGGGCAACTACCATTAAGGGCTACATCGTGGGTGCTCCCTTGCTGTTAAAATTATTCCTCAATTCGGGCTTCTAAATTAACCATTATTTAGGCCTATAGCATTGCTTTGTTTTTCTCTAGAATAACAGAAAAGCTGTTTTAATTGGTTTCAAAATGTTACTTAAGTTTCTTGTTGAGGTTTTTATGTGCAGAAATGATTGTAATTGAATTAGTTTATGGTAGAGTTTGCTATGTAAAGGGTTAATAAGAATAGAGATTCAGAATTCTGATTGATTTTATACTCTCTCTCATCAATGAATTGGGTGTTGTGGTGATTTCATGTGTAGATTATTATTTGTTGAATCATTTAAATTCAGGCATCAGTGAGAAACTATAAAGTTGGTCTTCATATATGCTCACACACATGCACACGCGCACGCACACACCGTTCTCTCTTTTCTTCAAGCCTGAAGTTTGTTAAAAGCTAACCACGCGCTCTTCATCTTCTCAACACACTTTGTGAACACTATGCCCAATTCGCCTGTGTGTGAGTCCACAAAGGGTGGCTTTTATTATCTTTCTCGATCCAAAAAGGGTTTTTATGTCCCCCGCTCTTGTCCCTTTAGTGGGTCTGGGTCGGTTAGACCTCCAAGCTCTCTACGGTCCCAGGTTCGAATCCAGCCGCGTGCAGACATTTCATTCATCGACGTCAATCAGTAGGCAGACTCTAGGTTTGCTTCCCAGTAATTCTCAGTGCGAACACGATGTCGGTGGATTTAACTAAAAAAAAAGTGTTTTTATTTCAAAGTCCAGATCCACACAAACTCCTCTCAGAATCTTTGTCAAAAAGTTCATCCATCCTTCACCTGCCCTTTTCTAAAGTACCACAAGCTTGAAGAGCTTTAGACCTTAGGGGAATTAATCTCTTCGTCCCTATGGCTACGAGTCTCTCCTCCAGTTCTTCTAGTTACACAAAAGTGTAATAATTCCTTCAAACATTCTTGTCATAATAATATCCTTGGCCCCTGACAGTGAGCCAAAGAATCTGTGATCTGAACACACCTGGTTGGCTGTCTACCACTGGGTTCCTTCGTAGGACAATGTCATCATCAACCCTGTGTGATTGACTGATCCAAGGAAAAGCACTGCAGTGTTCACTCATTGTTTCTGTGTGGGAGCCAAGTTGAGGGACACATGAACACGAGTGGTTGGAAGTTTGCACAAAGGAATTGATGGGCTTGGAAAGAGGCAAGAAGGTTGGCCAACATGTACACACTAGAAGGTGATATGAGTGTTGGTGTGTGTATGTGTGTTTAATCTTGGTAATTGTTGGTTCTCAAAAGTGCAAACTAGAATTCAAATGGAATGGAAGTGGCAATAGGTTTTTATTTTGTTTAAAAAATCATTGACAACAGTCTTCTCGTAGAGAGTTATTGCATGTTGGAGGAGCTTGTGTGTGTGGTGAGAACTTTTGTATTTCGGTTTCTGTGTGTTTCGTTAATTGCTCTTTTGATGAAACAGAGAGAGTGCTTCTTTTGTTGCTTTATCTCAAGGGAAAATAGTGTTCTCCTTGTTATCTAGACTATATTCACTTATTGAGACTTAAAACCCAAGGTTATACAACTGTTTCTTTCTTGTAAATTAGTAATTCATTTTCTGTATTTAGTACAACATGCGTCGAGTTTGAAGAGTTTATAATAAAGGAAAAGCTATGGGAATAGCAGTCCATTTACAAATGTGAGTTGTCATGAGATGGAAATGTAGTATTTTTTTTTTTTTTTTGGCTAATAAAGAGTGGGGGGGTCGCATCGCATGATGGCGACCCGATGTCCGCTCAGCATCGCATGAAGGCGACCCGATGTCCGATGTCGCTCAGCATCGCATGAAGGCGACCGATGTCCGATGTCCGCTCAGCATGAGATTCGAACTGTGAATCTCGTGGGTGCTCTTAATGAACCCAGAGGTACAACTGGGCCACATGCGGGGGACATTTAGTAGAACCTTTGCTCCGTGTTGGCTACTAGGGTGAGTTTGATTATTTCCTTCTCATAACCTCATTTTTATAAGTGAGCTACTAGCTGCAATGGCATTTCACCAAAAAAAAAAAATTACTATGATTATAAATATATGATCAAAATATCCAAATTCGCTCTATATCAGAGTAGAAGTGGATGGATACAAATAGTACTAATTAGTTTCTGATTCCATTTAATATTTGTTTAATAATGTCCACCTTTTAAACAGAACAAATACAAATATAGACAAAGCCCTTCTCCATGTATTTTTAATTTGTTTCCATTCCACAGTAACTTCAACAAATGTAAGCAGCCACCATAATTGCATACCACCAATATTGTTTTTCTATGCTTTCAGTCACATGATCATAGCCCTACCCCCTGTGACATGCATGAATACATGCCTCCAACTAATTGTAGGTGGCATTTATGTGCGCATTCTTGTTTACGTAGCTCTACCCACGTGGTTGAAGGACTTGAGGTACCATTCCAAAAGACTAACCTTCTAGGTGGAGTTGCCCAAATTCTTATATACCCAAGATCATTCTCACGTCTAGCCGATGTGGGACTATTTGTTCAACCCAAATCCCAACAATCCACCCTCGAACAAAGAGTCTCCCTGCAAGCTCAACTATCTTCATACTGGAAGATTAAATGCTCCATCGAGATCCAGCTCTTCACTGCGTGGGAAGGCGGCACACGCCTAGCCTATGTGGGACTATTTGTTCGACCCAAATCCCAACAATCCACCCTCGAACAAAGAGTCTCCCTGCAAGCTCAACTATCTTCATACTGGAAGATCAAATGCTCCATCGAGACCCAGCTCTTCACTGCGTGGGAAGGCGGCACGCCTTATGTGAAGTACAAAGTACAAACTATAGTCAGTCACTCCTCTACACCGTGTGAGAGGCGGCACGCCCATTACAAAGGAGCACCACTGCCAAATTTCTCTAGAGCCCAAACAATAGCTTCACAGGGACCTATTCGCCTTTTTACACCATTGGGGTGATCATGCCCATCGCGCCTTTGCGCCATTGGGAGGATCTACATCGTCAAACATCTCTCACACACACAATTAAGTTCGGGGCATGGCTCGGATACCAATTGAAAGACTTGTGACACCATCCCAAAAGACTAGCTTTCTAGGTGGAGTTGCCCAAATCTTTATATACCCAAGACCATCCCCACTTCTAGCCGATGTGGGACTATTTGTTCGACTCAAATTCCAACAACCCCCTCGGTACAGTGAGTCGCTGTGCTGAATTTCATCTTGGTCTTTTTCCCGATGATACAATGTTCACAGAAATCTAGTTTGCAAGTTCTGGCACCTTTCAATAATCCTTACTTTGCAAGAGCTTGCAAACATTTTTCATCTGTGTGTCCGAGTCTCATATGTCATAACTTGGTTGAGTCATTATCTGAATTAGTAGAAGTTGCCACCTGTCCTGTAACAGTACTACCCTTCAAGCAGTAGAGATTATTCCGGCGAACGCCTTTCAGAACCACCATTGAGTCTTTGGTCATCTTGAGAATTCCATTCTTTATTGATACCTCAAGATCCAATATTTTCAAAGAACCAACAGAGATAAGAGTTCTCTTAAGTTGAGGTACATACCTCACTTCCTGCAATTCTCGTATCATCCTATTGAACATCTTGATCTGAATTGTTCCTATACCTTTCATGTTACACAGACGATCTTCACCCAGATAATGAACATCCGTCTAGCTTCTCGAAGCTAGAAAACCAATCCCTATTCGGGCACACTTGGTAGGTAGCTCCAGTATCTAATATCCACTCAGCATCTCCTAAGTAACCAATGGTAGGAGTAGTAATAGAGAAAGAAAATACCAATGAGTCCGAGTCTGATCCACCTGCTTGTGAAGTATTGGCGTGAGTACTCCGTGCGAGGTTTGCCTCAGTATTTGACTCCTTCTTCTTACCTCTGGCCTTTGGACAATCAACTTTCCAGTGCCCTAATTCTTTGCAAAAGGCGCACTGGTTCTGCTTCAGATCTCGAAAACCTAGCCTGGACTTTGATCTCCCACGATCACCTTTGCCCTTCCTATATGAACCTCTGCCTCTTGCCACCAACGCCTCTGCTGATGTACTCTCTTGAGAAGATAATCTATCTAACCTCCTTACTTTATAGTTTACAAGAGCAGCCGACACTTCATTATAGCTAAGTGTTTGTCTGTCATTGTCAAGGCAAGAATAAAGCCTCATATTCTTCGTCCGAAGAGAATTCAAAAGAATTACTGCCTTATCCTCTTCATCAATTTTGACACCACATTAACTAGATTTGTAAGAATTTTGGTATAGTTGTTTATGTGTTCATCAACGAGAAGTCCTTTCTTCATCTGGAAGCGATAAAACCTCCTCTTCAATTATAACCGCGATTCAATGCTCTTTGTTAATACTTCTTCTCTAGGATTTCCCACGACTTCCTAGCAGATGTTTCATGTAACACATGGTAATTGATGTCTTGTGTCAATAAGACCTGATCAAATCACATGCTGTCCGGTTCATCTTGTCCCACTCTTTTTCAGAGGTAGAATACGCTTTTTCTTTAATCATAGAGTATCCTCAAGGTTTGATATCGTCAATGCATCCATCACCTCACCCCTCCACATACTAAAGTTTTTCTTGCCATCGAACTTCACTACATCAGTCTTCAAAGGGTGTAGGTTCATGGATTTCATCGTAGATGTACTATCTTCGGCCATCCTCTCAATGGTTCCCTCAAAGCAATGTGAAGGCAAACGGGATTAGATTAAACAACTAGATAAAGATAGGATCTTTACCTCAAAGTAAAACCCTAGAAGAGTTTTTGAAATGATCTACTCCACCAAATCTGATTCCTTGAGCAATGCAAATGCTGTTTTGAGATCGACACACGATCCCACAAGCAGTCCCAACGCTGCTCCGAGATCGACACACGATCTCCGCCAAACAGTCACCAATGCTCTTAGAATTGACACACAATCCCACAACGAACCTGGAATGCTCTGATACCACTTGTTGCGCACGCGATGCAACAACCAATGAGGAACCCAATAGATGTAACAGAGAAATACCCAAGAATAACAAGAATATGAAACAAGAGAGAAACCAACACAATATTTAACGAGGTTCGACAATTTGCCTATGTCCTCGGGTAAGGCAGAAAGAGTATTATTGATTCAATAACCAATATAAATTGTATCTTGCATACAATTCAAGAGGGCTCTACCCCTTTATTTATAGCCAAAGAGTCTCAAGAATTTAAGAAACCCCAATTGAATCCGTCTCCAATTCAGAAACAAAGTTAGAATTCAAAAAGGAGAGGTAGATCTGCACCCAGATATGCCTATCAATCGATCGATCCAAGCACCCAGTCGATCGCTCGATCGATCGTGTTCAATAGAGAGTCTCATCATGTCAGTCGGTCGACCGGGTGGTCGACCGGTCTCCTGTTATGATCGACCGGGCGGTCAATCAAGCTATCATGTGCACTATTCTATGCACGTTTGTGCATACCAATCGATCGAGTGGTCGACCGACCCCTGCTTTGTGCACACCGGTCAAACGGGCGGTCGACCAATTCTATTGTTGGACCTGATATTAATTCTATCTCTGTTCACCGCCGTTCTCGCTCATTTTGACTTCTGATCTCCTCCATATGATACTTCTTTCTCCCTACAACTCTCTGCCTCTGGGAAGATTTCTCAAATCGTAGTCGATCTCATTATAGTACCTGTCGACTCGAAAGTGGCTTCACAAATGTGGATGCCTACGTACCCTGTCCAAGGGATCAAGCCATCCTTAGTTCGTCCAAACGAGCTCCAACGAGCTCAAGCAATTGGAATGATTTGAAGCAACTCTTTACAATGTGTAAACTTTACTTCTGTCACCACCTTAGTAAGCATATCTGTGGGATTCTCCTTTGTGTGAATTTTTAGTAACTCAATATCACCTTCATCAAGAATCTCCCGAACAAAGTGGAACCTGAATCTATGTGCTTTGTCCTTATATGATACACCTGGTTCTTTACCAAATAGATAGCACTCATGCTATCACAATTGATCTTCAACAAATTCTGTTTAATCCCCAAGACATTGAGCAACCCTTAAAGCCAGATTGCCTCCTTCATAGCCTCTGTCATGGCCATGTACTCGGCCTCTGTAGTAGACAATACAACAGTACACTATAGAATAGAGCGCCAACTCACCGGTGCTTGAGACAGTGTAAACACATACCCCATTGTAGACCGGCATTTGTCAAAGTCTCCTACATAATCGGAGTTAACATATCCGATACACTCCTTCTTACCTGTGGAATCCTTCTCAAATACCAATCTAACATCTATGGTCCCTTTAATGTACCGTAAAATTCACTTTACTGCCTCCCAATTTCAGGATCATGCATGTATCTGCTAATCATTGAGACACATGTGACAAGTCTGCTCTTGTACACACCATTGCATACATCAAACTACCAACTGCGCTGGCATACGGTACGTGAGTCATATACTCACATTCTTCAATAGTAGTTGGAGACATAGTAGCTTTTAACTTAAAATGAGAAGCTGGTGTACTTACAGATTTTGTATCACCATCGATGTTGAACCTCTGAAGTACCTTCTGCAAATACCTTTTTTGTGTCAAGCTCACCTTGTCACTCCTTCGATCTCGTCCAATCTCCATGCCTAGCACTGTTTGACGGGAGAAGGTTCCTTGTAAAATCTCCTTGAATCAAATGAAAGATTACAATGGATTTACACTCCGATTATAAGAGAGGGAAGATATTGAGACTTGAATCTCCCCTTTATTTAATGCTGGGTTCTTCTGGAGGCGGTGGAAAGTGAATCTTATTTTCCGTTGACCGGTGAATGTCAAGAACTCTTGGGGATCTTCTCTTTGGATGGTTGATGGAGTGACACAGCTCTAGTTGACCAGGAATCTCAAAGAGATTAGAAGCGCAGATTAACTTGTACGCAGCAAGTTGTTTGAAGAGCTAGACTCTCTTTCTTTTTGGTGGAAGTCTCAGAGTTTTTATAGCTCACGAGCCAAGTTCCTCTTCCAAAAGTCTTTAATCAACCGACTGACCGACCCCTGCTCAATAGCAAGTGGGGCTATTTATAGAGGTATCAGAGGCGAACGTGCCCTCTAAAAACACTCTATAATGGGGGGTTAACTTCCTTATTATGTGGGCAGTGATTGACCCCATAATAAGGGCAGTTATAACTAAGACGCGGGTTTCGACCCTCACGCCTTGGTGCTGCAGTGATGCTGAGACGCGGGTTTCGACCCTCGCGCCTTGGTGCTGCAGTGATGCTGAGACGCGGGTTTCGACCCTCGCGTCTTGGTGCTGCAGTGACGCTGAGACGCGGCTTTCGACCCTCGCGCCTTAGTGCTGCGTCTGGAGTTCGGGACGCTGCTTTTTGATGACTTGTCTTTTAGTGATTTTTTAGACAGCCTACAAGCACCTTCTTTGTTTCACCAAGATCTTTCATCTCAAATTCAGAAGACAAGTCTTTCTTCAGTTTATCAATTATGGATCTGCTTTTAGAAGCAATAAGTATACAACTACATATAACAGTAGATAGATGTACTATCCTCCAAGTAGCTTGTTGTAATACACACATGAGTCATAATGGCTACATGTGTACCTTTTTCCTCTGATGAAGTTATCAAAGCGCTTGTACCACTGTCTAGGAGATTGTTTTAATCCGTACAATGATTTTTCAGCTTGCATACCTTATTCTCCTTGCCTGCAGTTTTGAACCCCACCGGCTGAGTCATATAGATCTCCTCCTCAAGATCGCCATAGAGAAAGGCGGTCTTTACATCGAGCTGGTCAAAGTCCAACTCATATTGTGCTACCAGCGTCAGTAAAATTTGAATTGGCGAGTGCTTTACAACAGGAGAGATACCTCAATGTAATCAATTTCTTCTCGTTGTGCGTAGCCTTTCGCTACCAACCTGACTTTGTAGCATACAATATCTTCCTTGAGAGATCTATGTTTCTTTGCGTATACCCACTTACAGTCAATTGTCTTCTTTCTTTTGGGCAACTCTTTAATTCTCAAGTGTTGTCTTGTGGAGAGAACTCATCTCTTCTTTCATGGCATCCTTCCACATCTTTGACTTTAAACTGATTTCAGCTTCCCTATATGTTAACGGGATTACATCTTCAATGACTTGGAGAGCATAAGCCACAATTATATCTGTAGTGAGCCAACTTGGTTTGCGTGGATTTCTTCTGGGTCTTCTAACTGCAATGGATTCATGAACATCACCCATAACATGTCCTTGATCCTCATCGTCATCAGCATCCTGCTCGACTATTCGATCACTACCCTCTGTCACCTTGGGTATGTCTCCAAAGATACTGACCTTTCTAGAGATGGTGGAGTAGCATCACTCTTCGCCTGCTGCAATACTTCTTTGGTCCTTTCAATCTCCACCTGTTAAGAGATTGTAGGCTTCAACATTGAAGCCTCATCGAATGTAACATCTCTATTGAGAACAAATTTTCTGTCTTTAGGATCCCAGATCTTGTAGCCTTTTATTCCTCTCTTGAATCCTACAAACACTCCTTTCTTCGCTTTTGGGTCTAACTTGTCTTCTTTAGTATAGGCCGGCAATCAAATATCCTTAGCGAATCATATCCCTGAGCAGATTTCTCAGACCAAACCTGTAGAGGAGTTTTATCTCCTATTGCAGACGAAGGCAACCGAGATAGCAAGAATATGCCAATGCCTCAGCCCAAAAAACTTTGGTAATCAAGCATTTGATAACATACAACGGGCCTTCTCTAACAAAATCATGTTCAACCATTCTGCTACCCGTTTTGTTGCGGTGTTCCCCTAGGATTTTCCCTTTGTGCTTCATGGTATATACCCAACATCACCTAGAATAGTCATTAATGAAAGTCACAACAAAGTAGTGGTTACCTCCAATAGATGCAAGATGCAGTGTTGGTAGGTCCCCAAATGTCAGTGTGAACATAATCCAGAATCCCCTCGGTGGAGTTGCCCAAATCCTTATATACTCAAGACCATCCCACGTCTAGCCGATATCGGACTATTTGTTCGACTCAAATCCCAACAATCCCCCTCGAACAAAGAATCTCCCTGCAATAGGCGGCACACGCCCATTTTTGCAAAGGAGCACCAACTACAAAAATTTCTCGAGAGCCCAAACATAGCTTCACAAAGGCCTATTTATTGCGCATTTGCGCCAATCGGAGGAATCTACATCATCGGGGGAATCTACGTTGTCGAACATCACCCACACGGCCCTATTGTGGCTTTGTCGCCATTGGGGGAATCTACATCGTCGAAACATCAACCGACACACACACGACTAAGTTCGGGGCATGACTCTGATACCAATTGAAGGAATTAGGATATAATCCCAAAAGACTAGCATTCTAAGTGGGTTGCCCAAATGCTTATATATTCAAGACCATCCTCACGTCCAGCTGATGTGGGACTATTTGTTCACCCCAAATCCCAACAATGGTTCCCTACACTCAAAGCAGTGAATGCTCTTATACGTATAGTTTACTACGACATTACGTGTAGCTAGCCTGTCTACACTAATACTAGCTGAATGCATGAGAGAGAGAGAGAGAGAGAGAGAGAGAGAGAGAAGAGAGAGGTCACAAATGATCAAAAGGCGGGAGATGGGCCCCAAGAGTGCTGGTGAAAGAGCGAGCAAGAAACACAAGGCCCAGCTTTAGCTGCACGCATGCCCACTTACAACCAACAATCCAAGAGAGTCCCTAGTGGAGGGCTACTTGCCCTTAATTTTATTATAGCTCCCCCTCCCTTCAACTGGCCTCAATTGATCTCTTGTTCTCTCTCTCTCTCTCTCTCTCTCTCTCTCTCTCTCTTTCCCCACCCACCCCCCCCCCCCCCCCCCCCCCCTCCCCTCCCTTCAACTGGCCTCAAAATTGATCTCTTGTTCTCTCTCTCTCTCTCTCTCTCTCTCTCTCTCTCTCTCTCTCTCTCGCGCGCGCGCTTCAAGAGCTGAATTTGGGACATTTGGGTCTCTGTTCTTACTCTCTTCTTTGAGAGACCACAACACTCTCTCTCGCGCGCGCTTCAAGAGCTGAATTTGGGACATTTGGGTCTCTGTTCTTACTCTCTTCTTTGAGAGACCACAACACTAAAGGAGTATTGGGGACCATTTGTAAGGGATACACACACACACTCGCTTCAAGAGCTGAATTTGGGACATTTGGTTCTCTGTTCTTACTCTCTTCTTCGAGAGACCAGAACACTAAAAGGAGAATAAGGGACCATTTGTTAAAGGGACACGCAAGACAAATACGTGGAGCTCATTTTCCTGGATTTGTTAGATTTGCACTTTGACCATCACTAGGGTTGTTTTTCCCATTGCAACTCCCACAAGAAAGAAAGCAGTTACAAGCATAACTACTGAATTTCAAAATAATTAAGAAAAATTAGTGACTTAGGTCAAGGCTTCTCCACTGATCATTTCTACGATACGGATCGTATGATCATGATCATATTCGAGAATATATAAATATATAGTGGAATTTTCAGTTGATCATAATGTGCATGCTAGCTCTTCCCATTAACTGAACTATTGATTGGCATAGTCAAAATGATGGTGGGTCTACCTTATGTTATGACCATCCAAACATATGCGCATATAAAGTTCTTGAATGTAAAGCAAATAATTAGCAGCAGCTGCTGCAGGATTAGCAAGAATAACTGCCATCAAATGCATCAAAGTAATTATGCCAATTATGAGAACCTAAACCTAGCTGAAGTAGGCAAACCTTTTCATTAATTAGCTTAATAATTAATTAACTGATGCAGGTTAACTTTATAGCCAGGCCACAAAGGTTAAGAGATGAAACCATTGCACTTGCCTCATGGGCTAGCTTCAAGAGTCAAGCGATAGAATCCAGTTGCAGTCTGGGTGCTAGCCCTCGGGATTGCCACATTCCTATGGAAAAACCTAATAATCCCTGCAATATTGCATGTACACTTAGCTGAATTAAAAAGGAAGAGTCTAGGTTTAGATATAAAGTAATTTCCTGAAAATTGATGGGAAATTTCGTTTGTCCCCTCGTTTGACTTTGATTTCCAACCAATTCTTTGACTAACAAAGTTCATCTTTAAACCCCGAGAATTTGGAAAGTTTTTACAACCCCCTACTTTTCAACTGAGACATACTGCACAATAACCAACAGAGTGTTCTACCTTTTGTAGCAAAATAAATTAAAATGTTTTATGATGAAAGCCGTCGGTTTTGATATGAATATACTGTTCTTATACTGAGATATATTGTTCTATACAACTATATACAGTGTGCAAGGAGAAATTTGTGTGAAGTTTTGAAGTGTGGTTCCAAATATCGCTGATATTGACGCATATCAATAATATTGATCATATCGAGTTTTGAATTACCTGCACAATTCACTCAAAAATATCAACTGATATTATGAATGTTGACGGTTGATATTAACAATATTATATTAGAAAAAATACTGACTGATATTGATACTGATATCGAGATTTTAGACTTTGATTTACACTTGAGTTTTTTGATAAACGGGTTTAAAAATATGAGAGACAAATTGGTTGGGAAACTTACCCAAATAAATATTCTACCAGCTAGAGTGCCATGCATGAAGATATAGTTTATGGAAGTGGAGTTACACCTCT
Source organism: Agave tequilana (assembly GCA_038442645.1). Lineage (NCBI taxonomy): Eukaryota > Viridiplantae > Streptophyta > Magnoliopsida > Asparagales > Asparagaceae > Agave > Agave tequilana. The sequence goes on from JAVJIF010009700.1 coordinate 23,556, forward strand.
CTAGCCTAACAAATTAATCATTCCCCTATATCCATAGCCACCATCAAGATACCACATAATAATCTTAAACCTGTCACCTCAACAATCCCATCACATCAATCCTCACTCACTCACTCACTCTCTCTCTCTAAGTCTTCTCCTCCCCGCCTCTCCCATCAATCCCTCCTCACATCAGATATCCCCTCCCAGAGAGCCAAAAACCCTAATAATGGCCAACAACCAAGATGGCCACGATCATGAGAATGTAATCATCAAAAACACCATGTTAGTCCGCCCAAGATCTCATTCTCACCCTAGCCAGCATCCCAATTGCTGCAGTGTGCTTCGGCTCTCAAATCTAGATAGAAAGTGCCCTGCTCTCATGTACTTGGTGTTTTTTTACAGTAAGCCACCACCTTCACCCCACAAACACTTGTCTTTTCTGACAGAGTTAAAGGAGGGGTTGGAGGAGACTTTGTCAGCGTGGTACCCAGCTGCAGGGAGGCTGCACTTGGACCCGGAGAGTGGGAGGCTTGATGTTTCCTGCAACAATTATGGTGCGCTTTGGGCTGAGGCTGCCACCAAAGTGCACATTAAGAACTTGGGGATCTCTCGCATGCTCACCATTTTTTGGACAAGCTAGTGCTCAGGCCTCCCATAATCCCAGCTGATGGTAGCTTCTCTGAGTTGCCTCTTGTTGTAGTGCAGGTGAGTACTTCAGCTAGCATAAACAGTGATTATGGTCCAAGAACTGATGTGTGAGCCAACACCGGTAATATCCCTCCCTCTCAATGGAAAGGTTACAGGTTCAATTTTGGAGTTTTCGAACATGGAATTTAACTTGAGTAATCAGTGATTAGTGTGTGTTTTGACCGGAGGGTGACCTCCATCTTGTCTCTCAAAAAAAATAATTGTAGTCTAAGAAATTTTTTCATATCTTTTTATGAACTTGTCCATGTATGCACCATGAGGTTGTTGATATATTGAGAGATATTTCTACTTATTTTTCATTATAGATCTAGTGGTGTTGATATGATAATAAATTGGAAAGAATTTGAGTTTGTAATTGGAATTCTGGGGATTGGAGTCTGAGAGTACTAAAAGCAAAAGCATGGAAATTTCTGAAAATATAGGAAATATTATTCCAAATTAACTGGTTTCTTGTGATATGAAATGTGTATTATAGTTAAACTAGTTAATTGCCAAAGTTTTTTCCTTCTTCTGTGTACATATTACTGATAAGGTGATTCTTGGTTCAATTATTGGTAGACATGATTTTTGAGTAAATATTTCTATGCATAATTGTAAAATGTGATCTCATTCCTACAGGTGACTGAGTTTGGATGTGGAGGATATGCAGTTGGGGTCGGAACAACCATGCACTTTTCGATGGATCGGCGAATTTCAACTTCATAAGTGCATGGGCTTCTAATACGGCTGCTAGCAGAGGAGACAGGCAGCAGGATCTGGTTGAACCGGTGCACGAGAGAGGGAGACTGTTGATTGATCATGGCCAGACTCATAAGAACTCAACTAGCCCTATCAAATTGGCTCAGATCATGACCACAGGGGTACTGGCCTTTGATCACCTTTAGCAGCTCATCAAACAGGCAGTCTGTTTGCAAGAAGTTGAGAGGAAACTTGGAGCGTACAAGATCTCACGGGGGGAGAAGAGGAAGAATTTATCCTTAGGACCTTCACTATGAGCAAAGACATGGTGGATAAGCTCAAGAGCAAGGTCACAAGCAGGGCATGCTCTTCCTTTGAGGTTGTAGCTGCACACTTGTGGAAGGTATGAACATCTCTCTCTCTCTCTCTCTCTCTCTCTCTCTCTCTCTCTCTCTCTCTCTCTCTCTCTCTCTGGCTTTGCTATTATGTTTTTGTTGAATGCATGAGGCTAGGTTTCATAGTTTGTTTGGATATAAATTGAAGGAGAGGGAGAGGAGACAATAAAGCATCAAACACATGAATGCCTTTGGAAAAGAATTGGTGTGTGTGAGACATGTCTTCGCGTTTTCCCTTTGCAGATATGTGCCAGTGATGCAGTTCAATTTTTAATCGCCCCAGAATCTAGTATGTGACACTTTGTTCAGACACATCATGTGTTCATGACTAGCTACTTTTTGCTGTCCAGAGGGCATATGATGGTGTCTAGTTCTTTGTGTGACGCATAAAATCAAATAGCTAAGGAGAAATGAAATTTGATACATATAGATCTAACTGAAAATTTTTATATATATTTTTGTGAGAATATAAATAAATATATTTTTCTCGTGTGGATATACATGCAAATGTGAATATGAAACCAATAAGAAAGATAAATTGTTGGGTAGTACTAAATTACATGAAAAATACATCAAATGAAATGTTTTATGATTTACTAACATAACAGCAGAGATATATTGATGGGCTTAAGTATAGCATAAAGATATTTGAGTGCTAGCTTTTCATAATTTTCTAACTCATGATTATTCATTTTACAGTTTATAAGATACCTAATGAACAAGAAATTAAATAGAGTAATGGATATACTTGTATAAGATATGAAGATATAAAACTTCTTCCCCCCATTCAACATGTGATTATGGAACAAATATTAGTCCAATAACTTTTTAAGAAATGTGAGGAATTCACTACGAAATATCCAGAAATGGTAATCTATTCTTCAAAAAGAACAATTTTGATTAAGACATTTTCTCTCAATTTTTTTGATTAAAACATTTATTTCCAACAACAAGAAGAGAGACCCTCTACTTAACAAGAAGAATATCGACAGTAGTTTAATATTGTTTTTCTGTTTATTTACTTGCATATTACATATACTTGTCATCTTTACATGAAACTTTAAGCATACTTTATGAAGAAATTTTATCAGCTAGGAATTCTTATCATATCAGGTAGCAACCAATCTATTAAAAGTTGAATATGGAATATCAATTTAGCAAAAAAAAAAAAAAATTAACATATTTGTTAATTAATTTTACTATCTAAATATATAATTAATTATATAGTATTATGCTGTTCTTATTGAATTACATATGTTGTTATTGAATTGCATATTTTGACTATCAAAAACAAAATGCTTAAAATTTTTGATTTTATCAAATTCATCTCCATTGACCATGTAAACAATATTTCACAATCAATAAATAGTTGGTCTAATGTAATATTAATTAAATCAATAGTTCGCCTAGTTTTCTTCTTCTTTAGAAATTGTATATTGACTTTATTTTGTTATGTTTATACTCTTTGTCAAATAAATAAACAGTTTGTTTTAAATTTTTACAATTAAGATTTGGGGTATCAAATGTAACGAATGTGGCCTGAAATTAACCTTGCAATTGCAGCAAAACTAAGAAAAACTTTTCTTCAAAATTATAGAGAACAATGCCTTTCACAATTATTCTTCAAAATACCACAATTTTCTTCAAACCCCAAATAGCACAAATTAGAAAAATTCATCAAACCCAGATAAAAGCAACATTATACTAAAAGAGAGGGAAAAAAAAAAGGAAGGTAATATTAGATTTGAGTGTCAATTTGAGCTGCAGTTCTGTGCATTCATTGACATGTCTAAGTAGAAATACCTGATTATTCCAAAATTGAATTCTGTCTAGCAAATAGGAAAGCGTTACAACCCTAGCTGTTTTCGCGCGTCTCCTGAAACATTTGCTAACAAAAGAGGCTTATATCATCACTTAGTGCATGCCGCCACTTCATGCTAATTTAGATACTGCAGTGAATTCACTTATTTCAGAGACCTTTTTAAGATGTATTAATTTCTAATATTTGAGTTTCTCCTTTATATATCACAGCTAGCATGCAAGTATGCATGTACTTGTGCACTCAAAAAATGTCTGGGTCGAAATCTGATAATATTAATGATGGCCCAAATGGTTGTGGCCAACTGTTTATATTCATCTATTACGTAACTTATGTTCATCATATCAATATCTTCGGCTAGATCATCGCATTCTTCGTAAATTCTTTTTGACAAATATGACCTCTTGTCTTTGGGACAAGTATGATTCTTATGGGAGTTCATTAGTAGATTAAAAGAATATCTCAGATTGTTTTTAGATACATTGAACTGTTTTTTTTCAAGAAATTCCATCAGTATATCATCCTTAGAATCAGTTCATTGCATGTCTTGTGAATTACTGCAAATGTATCAATCTTTTTCTTTTTTTGAGATAATAGGATGGAGAATAAACTTCAATTATACAATATATTCATATAGATAAACTAAAATAAGGTAAAATGCTCCAAATGTAGCTTCTTATATGTTATTTAAGAAGAAGGCTCAAAATCTCACCATGCCCCATTCTTAGAGATGGGTCACTCCTTCCATTTAGATCTACATGTCATTAAGTAATTTGTGTAGAATAACTCATGTAATTTAGACATTTTTTTCACCGTTGTTCATGCAATATTATTTGTTCTATTATTGAGAAATCGTTCACTTGTAAGTGTTTGATGCATGGTTAAATAGATTCAAAAGTGCATAAATATTTAAAGAAAATCATCTGAAGACATGAAAATAAGATGGATTGAATGAATCATCTCCAAAGATAGTTCAGATTTTGGTCATCTTTTTAGACAGTTATCTAAGGATACACATTATCAGCACTTTACCCACTAATATATTGTTCACACCTATTACACCCAAAAAGTTACATCACCTGAAAAGTTCTAACTGCTAGGGATTGAGAACTTCACCATTGATTTTCAACACGCCATGAGATTGATAACCTCGAGAACACAAGAAAGAAAATACAAACAAAAAGAAAGATATAAGATTTAACGTGGTTCAGCAAAATCACTCCTACGTCCATAGGGAGAGTAGAGAGAGATATATAATAAACAACATAGAGTAAGAGAGTAATCACACACCCCAACCCTCTTTCCGGTACAAGTATAAACATTAAGCACTGATCTCACCAAATATTAAACCAATACATTGATAAAGAGTGCTTTTCTCGTGGCGAATCAATCACCCATTGATGTCGAGCATTTTTTGCTTGGTTGATCTACAAAGAAGTCTTCATAGCTCTCTGTACTTGATCCTCCTCCTCTCTCTCTTTTGTATCTATATCTTTTCTTCTAAAGAGTCACATCTCTTCCCCTTTTCCTCTTTCATGAACTCAAGATCACCAAACTTTATATAAAGAGTTTGATAACCCTAAACATTGAGAAATATCTTAACTCTCAATCTCGATAAATCAATCATTGTGAAATATCCCTTTAATTAGACATGAGACCCATTCTTGAAAATAAGGCACTTTCACAACACTAACAACCAAAAATTCTATCACCTTAACATCTAAACTAACATCCTTTACAACTCAAATTGCCAAAATATAGAAACCCAGCTATTCTCCAAACATCAAATAAGAAGTCCTTATTCCTGCACCTCATTTAAGCCACTGCTAGCAACATTTTCACCACTCTTTCTGACCTTGGAAATCAAAATTAGTTTGTATTCCAGGGTAGAATTTTAACAACTCACAAGATATGTCCCCATTATTTAGAATACTATGTGATAATAAGTGATATTTCTTGTATGTACAAAAACTTTCTGCAGTACACTGATGATTTTGTGATAACTTGTAGCCACTTTGTTTGCTAAAACTGCCAATACATGCAACTGGGAGTTTCAGACGGTAATTTGCTATCTATAAGAGTAGGACTGTAACTAGAGCCTACATTCCTTCTGATAAAATATAAATTAAAGCCATAACTTTTAGTTTTTCTAGTGACCATGACAAGGATCAAACAAAATCGCCTAAATACTGCACTATGTTTCATTTGAAAGATGAAATGTTCGTGGATGATTAAGACGAAAAAATATTACCTTTGTAGAGTTGCATATATATGTTGTGCTCTGACACCCACTCATTGTGCGCAGCGGTTCGCGGAAGAAGAGACACAACCACCACATTTGAGGAATCCGCCCACCTGGCGGAGACTCGATGCAGCCGGAGAACAACCAACACAACAGGAACAGCATCAACAGAGAAAGCAATCAACACACAAATTTAACGAGGTTCGACAATGTGCCTACGTCCTCGGGGCAAGGAGAGAGAGATCTTATTGATTCAACATTCAATACAACTAATACAAGAGGGAGGCAAGGGGATTTCTTTTTGGATTTTCAAGGATACAATACATGAGGCCTCTAGCCTCTATTTATAGCCACAGAGTCCCTGGATTTATGAAAACCCAGGTTGGATTCAATCCCATCCAGAAAAGGAATTCGAATCCTAAAAGAAAAGTCCAGTCGTGCCTGTCGGTCGACCGGCCGGTTGACCGACCCATGCTTCGACCGTGCCTACCCGAGAGCAGGGCCACTTCAGTCGGTCGATCGAGGCCGGTCGACCGCTCCTTCCTGTGCACGCCCGTGCACGCCGGTCGACCGGGCCGATCGACTGGCCTCCTCCACCGGTCGACCGGGAGGTCGACCGGGAGCACCTCTGGCCTGCTCCATGCGCCGTTTCTCGCTCCTTTGTCGTCCGATCTCTGTGCTACCTCCTTCTATCTCTTCTATCTCCTCTCTCTCACAATTTTCCACCTCGGTGAAGATTTTCGAAATCTGAGCCGATCTCCACGAACTCCAGTCTATCACCTGGCGAAATCGACACACGATCTCGGCGAAATCGACACACGATCTCGGCTTGCGCGCTCCAGACGAAATCGACACACGATCTCGGCGAAATCGACACACGATCTCGGCTTGGAATATATAGCTCAGCTTTCAACTGGGATGTACCACACATGCCTTCCTAACACTTCACCTTAGGAGAACTTCCATACATGCCGATCACCAAATGTGTCTCCAACTCAGCAATTACATGACCTCACGAAGAACTCATCATGAGCCAACACTGACTCCCTAACTGACTAGCTCTATCTAGTTTGCATGTCTTCAGCTGACGGTCCAACCAAGTCTGAGTAGAGCACACCGAACACCATCATCGGCTTCAACAACTGAATGAACACCACTCCTTATGCAAGCTCAACATCTTTACACCAGAAGATCAATCTGTTCATCGAGATCACAACACCTCACCTCTACGTGAAGTCCAACTCTTCACCTCTACGTGAAGTCCAACCGGCCACAACACTTAACCTCTATGTGAAGTCTCTCCACCTCTACGTGAAGCTCCAATCGGCCACAACTCTTCACATCTACGTGAAGTTCTAATCAGCTTCTCGAGAACCCAAACAGCTTCATACGGGTTGCATCACCAAATGGCTACGCCTTTACGGCTGCCTACGTACCTTACCCAAAGGATCAAGCCAACCGTAGTTCATTGACATGAGCTCCATCAAGCTCAAGCACTTGTACCTGAATCTGCAGCAGCGAACATATCTGGCTGAGTCATATGACCTCCTTACGACCATCATGGAGAACAACGGCCTTCAACTTGAGCTTGTCACAATTACAAGCTTGAGATTCATGCTTCTTTACCCACAAGCGTGGTTTTACCTTGGTTCCAATGGCTGCAAACAACTCGACATCCTCAACAATATCTTCAACCTGTTCAGCATCAACCCTGACTATATGATCGCCACCGGTGTCACATCCGGTGAAGACTTTTCTAATACCGAACCAACTGGAGATGGTGGAGTAGCATCAACCTCCACCCGCTGTGATACTTCCTTGGTCTCCGTCCTCTCCACCTGCTGAGAGACGGTAGACTTCAACACTGAAGTCTCTCCAAATGTGACATGCCTACTCAACACGATCTTCTTATTTTCGGGGTCCCACAACCTGTAGCCATTCCTTTTGATACCCAAAAACACAAACTTCTTTGCTCGCGGATTCACCTTGCCATTCTTGGCACTGAAGTAGGTCGGACTTTCAAATTTCCGCAGCAAACCATGATCTTGAGCAGCTTTCTCAGACCAAATTTTAATAGAGCTTTACCTCCTATCGCAGTCGACCCATTTATAAGATGGCTAGCATACACAATCGCCTCAGCCCAAAACGATTTGTCTAATCCTGCATTAGACAACAACCACCGAACCTTCTCCAATAAGGAACGGTTTACTTCCTTAGCTACCCCATGTATACCTGTTGTGAAGTGAGTAGCAATACCAGTGTTCTGGCCAAATCGTAAGAATTGGTACATGTCTCTTTCAACATTACCAATCTGTAGCTCCTTGATCTTCCTACTAATCTGCTTCTCCATTCTTCCTATCCACTTCACCAACATATCTAGAGCTTCACACCTTTGTCTCATGGGATATATCCAACAATGCCTAGATAAAATATCAACAAAAGAGACAAAGTACGTGTGACCTCCAAGCGATGCAGTCTTAGCAGGTCCCCAAACTTTACGAGAACACAATCAAGAAGACCTTCTGAGCGGTGAGTACTAGTGCTAAATTTCACCTTCTCTTGTCCAGAACGTTGAGTTCACCTTTCAAGTTGGTAGCAGCACCTTCCATTGATCCCTTCTTTGCAGGAGCTCGCAAAGACTTTCTCCTCCTTGTCCGACTTCACCTGCCAGACCTTCTTGCAACTATCATCTGAAGAATTAGAAGTCTCCACCTGACCTGTAACCGTACTACCCTTCAAGTAGTAGAGATTGTCCCGGCGGACGCCCTTCATCATCCCCATTGAGCCTTTGATCATCTTGAGAACACCATCTCGAACAGATATCACCAGACTTAATGCTTTCAAAGCGCCAACAGAGATAAAATTTCTTTTGAGTTGAGGTACATACCTCACCTCATTCAATTCTCGTACTATCTCATCATCCATCTTGATACAGACTGTACCCATCCCTTCTATATTACACGGATGGTCATCACCCATGACCGTGTAACATCTATCCAGCTTCTCAAAGCTAGAAAACTAGGCCCGTTCGGGCACACATGATAGGTGGCTCCGCTATCCAAAATCCACTCAGCATTATCTGAGTTACAAACAGTAGGGGTATTAACAGAGAGAGAATACCAATGAGTCCGAGTCTGATTCATCTGCCTGTGAGGTACTGCTTTGAGTACTGACACCTTTGCAAGATTTGCCTCAGTCTTAAACTCCATCTTCTTACCTTTGGCCTTCGGGCATTCAGCTTTCTAGTGTCCTAATTCCTTGCACAAGGCACACTGATTCTTCTTCATATTTCTGAAGCCTAATCTGGACTTTGATCTCCCCGATCGTCTCTTCCCTTCCTATTGGAACTTCTGCCTCTTACCTCCAATGCTTCTGCTGTTGTGCTTCCGAAGAAGACAGTCGGTCATGTCTCCTTGCTTCATAACTCATAAGTGCAGCAGACACCTCATCGTAGTTAAGGGATTGTCTTTCATTGAGAAAAGTAAGAGTAAAGGTCTCATACTCTTCCCTAGGAAGAGAGTTCAAAAGAATTACCACCTTATCCTCTTCACTAGTCTCCACATCCACATTAACTAGATCTGTAAGAAGCTTCGCGTAGCGGTTCAAGTGTTCATTGACAGAGCATCCTCTTTACATCTGAAACCCATAGAGCTTACTCTTCAACTGCAATCGCGATTCTATACTCTTCGTCAGATACTTCCTTTCCAGGATCTCTCACAGCTGCCTCGCAGATATCTCATGCAATACCTGATACTTGATGTCTTGTGTCAGACAAGACCTGATCAAGCCACACGTCGAACGGTTCATCTTGTTCCAATCTTCTTCCATCGTTGATGCGCGCATCTTCTCCAACCGTAGAGTGTCTTTGAGGTTTGATGCCGTTAGCGCATCCATAACCTCACACCTCCACATACCAAAGTTGTTCGTCCCGTTGAACTTCACCACATCAATCCTTGGATGTGGATTCATGGATCTCACCGATGTACTTTCTCCAGTCATCTTCTCAACTGATTCCTCAAACTAATGTGAAAACAGACGAAGTTAGATAAAATAAACTAGATAGAGACAGGATCTTTACCTCCACGCGAAACCCTCGAAGAGTTTTGAAAAAAAACCTAGAGGGGGGGTGAATAGGTGTAAGTGCTAATCTAATGAACTATATGCGCTAAATGTGAAAGCTAATGCAAATTTTGCAATCACACTTAATACAATCAACAAGTGTAGCCGAATTCCCCGTGAAGGGCTCTGGACTAACTCCTCTTGATTCCCCTTGAATGGGTTGAGGTGCTATGTGAAGCTCTTGTTGATTAAGTACAAGTGAGGCACACACAAACAACCAAGCATATAAGATGATATATCAATATGAATCAATGCAAGGCACAACACAAATGCAAGCAAGTATAATATGAATGATGATGATGCTTGCACAATATAAAGAGAGAGAGAGAGAGAGAGAGAGAGAGAGTTAGAGACAAGTGGGATCAAACGCTAACAACAAGATATGTTTCGAGTTCGAGCACCTTGCTCTACATCCCCGCCTACACCACCGTGTAGGATTTCCAATCCACTATACCGTCCACCGAGGACTCCCACCGAGGGAACCTTCACGAGAAGGATTTTTACAACAAGCGAGTACCGAACTCCTCTCTCAAATAACCACCTCACAACCGAGGGGTAGGCCCGTAGCCAATACAACCAACAACACCTCTACCGAAGAGGGTTTACAAACCAACACTCCACCTCTCACTAGAGGGAGCAAACCAATCACCCGATCACCTTTACCTAAGAGGGATACAACAAGAATAAGGGTGTTCAACAAGTGGTTTCTTTCAACCAAAACAATCTCTCTTTTCTTTTCTCTTTTCTACAAAACAAGGATCCTAATAGATTAGGATAGTATGATAGCTCAAGTGTGGAAACTAGGTGTCTTTGGAAACAAGCAACAAAGAAAATACTTGGGAAACTCTTGTAAAAGATAGAGAATGAAAAACAATACAAATATCCCAAATTCTATTTTCTTTGATTTTCCAAAAACCCAAAAACAAAAAGGATGAAATCTTTTTAGCACAAAAAACTCTTTTCAAAACTTGTTTAAAACACTGAAGAAGTCAGGAATTTTTAGCTCTAAAAATCTTGGTGAAAACCTCAAACAAATGGGGTATTTATAGCCCCATCAGAAAACTAGCCGTTAGGCTGATGGCAGCCTGACAGGCTGACGGTCGACGGCCCGGTCGACCGCCAACGGTCAGAAATGTGACCGTTGGGCAACCCGGTCGACCAGCCCGGTCGACCCAAACAAACAGAGAGCACTGCTCTCAGCCCGGTCGACCCGGACGGTCGACCGTCCCAGTGACTCCAAACGTGCACAGATTTGTGCACGTCGGTCGACCGGTCCGGTCGACCGACTTCACCCAAGTCGACTAGGTCAGTTGACTTAGTCGACTGATTGAAGCCTGGAACAGAAATCTGGGTCTGAAAACATAAAATATTTTTCTAAAAATCTTTTAACACTTCTAAAAATCACCAAAACTTGTTTTAACATTTATATTAAAACACAAACTTGTGATAAAAATTTCAAGACATATATCAATCATATCAATTCATTTTTGAGTCTTGCAAAATTTATCAAAAAAAAATTTGTATTTTATCAAACTTGATTTTTCAATACATGAATAGGATAGTCAAAATAAGTTTGTCTAGCAAGTTTAAAGCATGTATGTATATGTAGAAATATCTAATATACATAGAAATAAAGTAAACTTGTTTTGATCAACTATTCATGAAAACTAAATCCAAAAACATAAATCTTGTGAGTGTTATGCACTTGAGCATATCAAACTATACTAAGCTTACAAATGGATCTAAAACACACTATCTAAACTATGGATACCTAAGTCTTCTTGATGATCTTCATCTTCAAGTTGACTTGCTCCAAAACTCCATCATGGGCTAGGCAATGTATGATCTTGAAGCTTTGGCCCTGGAAACACTATGAAAAGCTTCTAAACTCCTTGTTGAAGCTAATCACCAACTAATATCTTGGTTAAAGATCTGGAACTTAAACAACACAAGAATATTAGTAAACATAACTACATGAGTTAATCATCATCAAAACTAGGTGGAAGGCCTTGGGCCAACAATCTCCCCTTTTTTATGATGACAAAACTCATGGAGGTTATATATGCATGGATTAAAGTTAAGCTTCAAAGAATCTCCCCCTTAACTCATGCATAAACAAATAAAAAATATATGACAATGAAGCTCATAAATAGTATGCAAATGTATGGAGATAAAACATATCAAATTCTTCAAATTCTTTTTCTCCTATTTGCAATACAAAAACATATATGCATATTTATTGTTTATTTGTTAAGCATGAGAAAACTAAACACAAGTATGCATATAAACATGTATGCATCAACATGCATAAAATATATTCTAGAAGCTCTAGATACCAATAAATTAATAAAACATTAACAAAACACTAGATGCTCTAGATACCAATAAAACTTAATATATGCAAAAACATAAGTATGCATATATAAAACTCAAATTATTCTCCCCTTTTTGTCAATCATCAACAAAGGGTAAACAATCAAAACAATAAATAATAATGAGGGGTAAAAAAATCTTTCTCCCCCTTTTGTCAATCAACAAATAAAACATGTTCTCCCCTTCTTGTCTAAAACAAAAAAAAACAAAGTCAATAAGGGGTGACTATAAACAACATGATATCAATAGATAAATATGTCAATGAAGCATCTTGATATCAATTGAAAGTAAATAAAGATCAATAAATGTATATGCTATATACATTCATGAGGAGGAAGACGCTAAGTTAGCTTCCCTACACATATGCATTACATGAAGGAGGGATGCTAAGCCCTAATCACATAACACACATTATGTAATGAATAAGAGGAGATGTGAAGCTCCCCCTACACAAGTGTACCACATAAAGAAGAGATGTTAAGCTCTTCAATACAAGATACACTCATCATGAATCTATATGTAGAAGAGATGTTAAGCTCTCCTTGCATTAGTCAATACAAATCAAAACTTTTGAATATTTTTCTCTAAACAAATTTTTAGATACCAATTTAAAACACAAAACATCTTGATATCAAAAGATAGTATTTTCTATCATATAAACAAATGAAATGACTATTTCTATCATAAAGTAAGGGAGTGGAAAACTAAATACCAATTGAAATATGAAAAACGAATTTTCTCCCCCTTTATGAAATACCAACAAAATTATGCGTAGGCTTGTAATAAGATACCAATTGAAAAACTAAATCAATTGAAATAAAGTTGAAGCTCAAGCTCTAGCATAAACAAAATTTGTGTGAAAAATTTATATCTTAAGCACAAATAAAATAAGTATATGTGTATGAAATAGAATGAGTACCAATCACCAATAGATGATACCAATTGAAAATATACATACACAATAAAACATATGAGTATACAAAAAAAATCAAAATGATATCAATTGAAAGAGTTCAATGATACCAATTGACATAACAATAAAAGCATGGTATAACTTATATAACTAATCCTCCCATCTCATGCACAAGTTTAAAATAATTTTCAATATAAACATACAAGGCATGGACTCCCATCCAACCTCCCGTTAAGGGTAGGGTTTTCAAAAATAGATTGACAAATAAGCTTTGTTTGAAAAACTCTACCAAAATGAAGAATACCGTAACTAGTTAAATGGAAAATCTTTTAAACTAGTACGAAATCCTTCAAGTAAGGAATAAATTAAGAATAATTTTCATAAAACACATGTAAATCACATAGCACTTAAACACCAATATTCAATAAAGTCCATACAAGCTCATGAAAACATACTCATGAGAAATATTTAAAAATTGTGAGTGTACAAGTAATGTGTGACATGGCATTATGAAATTTCCAATTAAGCTCAAGATCCTTGAAACAAGAAAACATGAAAATCATTAAACTTATTTAATCTTCAAGGTATATGTATGTCTAATACAAACTAAAGTATACATACATATCCAAAACATAACGAGTCCACAAATTGTATATGCATGAAGGCACGTGGCTCAAAAAGGATAAACATGTATATCTAATAGTTTGGACAAGATAGACACATACATGAAGTTAAACTAATAAACACGAAATCAAGAAAAACTAAAATATATCAAAACAAATTTCATTTCCAGGTATATGTATGAATTGTCAACACAATAAGTATACATACATATCCCTAAACACAATTGAGTCTATGTATACATCAAAACAAATTTCATTTCCAGGTATATGTATGAATTGTCAACACAATAAGTATACATATATCCCTAAACACAATTGAGTCTATATATAGATTTGCATGAAGGCAAATGACTCAAGGGGTATACATGTATATCTTAAAGTTTGGCAAAATACACATATACATGAAGTGAAAACACAATCATAAAACAAATCCAAAAAAATAGGAATACAAGTTTAAAATGCATGAATCATCAAAACTAGATTATACTAGCACATCTAATGGGTTCAAATAAGCATTTAAGCTCAAACATATATAGATTAATTTGTGGCCCACTATATGCACGAATATATAACTAGTCTTAATGAAAACTAACATCTAAACAAGTAATCTTAACACGAATCATCAAAACACGATAAAAATCATCATGATAAACAAAAACATGATTATTATGAATATCCACATGTTATTAGATTTATGATGTACATGATAGCTAATCAAATACGAGAGCACAAAATAATTTATCCATATAAAACATGGGTGTCTCAAATACTATACATGTATGTCAAGAATCTAATTTACATGGCATTTTCATATTAATCACTAAACAATAAAACATGCTATAAACAATGAATATTAAAAGCATGTAAACAATGAATAGGAGTTAGGAATCGTTACCAAAACCTAGAAGGCAACTCTCCTTGTCTCCAAAAACATGGTGGTCCTCTCCACCAAATCTTCCCTTGAAAGTGATGCATCCAATTGATTTCCTTTAAGTCCGGAACGCATCCACTCCAAGGTGCCATCACTCTCACGTCATGTGAGAGCCCACACCTACATCAAAAACTCGAGGGGTGGTCTTTGGTACCCATATCTTTTTGGGTCCATGGGGGTTAGTACCTTCTCTAACCCAAACAAAATTCTTTGCAAAATTTGAAACATGTAACCTATCATAGCAAAATTTAACAAGGTGGCCTTACGTCCACAATGTGTACAAGTGTACACATGAGCATACATGTGAGGAGTGTGTCCGTGAGAAGCATGTGTATGCCGTGGAGGGTGTGCATGAAAAGATGGAACTTGTTTCTTTCGAAACAAAGTTTCGATACGTGTATGCCTAACAACACATTGGCTCAAAGTAGAGCCCAAACAATCTACACTCTTCAATCATGGAAATATCATTGTTAATCAAAGAAGAAGTGTGGCATGCAATAGGTGAAGTGTGTGATACTACCCTAGCATGGCAAACATGCGCATCAATCTTATTTTGCAAAACTTCATTTTTCTTTAAACAAATTTCTAAATCTTTAGAAATTGAAGCAATCTTAATTTTTAAAGAATCATTTTATTTTAAAACAAAATTAACTTTAAAGACAAGTTTTCATTTTTCTTTAAAATAACATGACAATCATTTTTAGATTTTAAAAATTCATTTTCTTTTAGTGCAAGGTCTAATTGAGATCTCAATGAATCCCTTTCATTAGAAATTTCCATCTTCTCTTGCAAAACCATATTAGTCTAGAAAACAAATCTTTATTATCTTTTTCAAAGCCTAGACTTTTTTTTTTCAAAATCTTATATTTTTCAATTAATTTTTCACAAACAATCGATAGTTCTTCATTTAAGGCATGAGCATCATAATCATCACATGAAGACTAGCATACTCATTATCATCTAAGTGGGTTTCCGAGTGTACCTCAAGGGAGTCATCCCTTGGACCGTATAGTATTGTTGCGGCTCGGATTCATCTCCACTAGACTCCCGGTTGAATTTGTTCTTTAAGCTTGGAGGTGGTGGTTGTCGTCAACTTGTTCCACACTACAAAAGCGGAATCAAAATTAGAAACAAGCATAAGATAATCTTTTGAAAGCGTGCTTCTAATGGCCTCTAGGGCTTGTGTATTGGCCCCTATATGATTGCTATCACTAAGGAAGGATTCTTGGTAATGGTAAGGTAAACCTATGTCCTAGGGTTTGTAAATAAACGGTCATCCTAATCTTCCAAACATGAATGTTGGAAGGGTCAAACATAGGTGGGGTCATGAAAGCCATGGTAAACTATATGAGTGTGCAAACAAACAAATGCAAACAAGATTAGCAAACAAATGGATCTCACTCCTAGGATGTTAAGCCTAAGTATCAGGAGCATTAGCTCTGATACCAATTGAAAAAACACCTAGAGGGGGGGTGAATAGGTGTAAGTGCTAATCTAATGAACTATATGCGCTAAATGCGGAAGCTAATGCAAATTTTATAATCACACTTAATACAATCAACAAGTGTAGCCGAATTCCCCGTGAAGGGCTCTGGACTAACTCCTCTTGATTCCCCTTGAATGGGTTGAGGTGCTATGTGAAGCTCTTGTTGATTAAGTACA